>VDFB02249159.1:0-21304 GCA_007258455.2 Sequoia sempervirens
CTTCAATTTTGAACATTGGATTTTAGAAATATCTAATTAATGCATTATAAGCTCTAATATTTTGAGCACTTGTATTTTGGAGTTGCAGATAAGTTGTTTTGTTGAAGTATCATTATGCTGCCAGAATTACTCCAAAATCAAGAAGTGTGAAGACTCCTACAAGAGTATAGCTTTGACTCCTACAAGAGCATAGCTTTGCAATTATATTGTAACATGTTTTTTGTTGCTGAATAATATAATTGAGTTGTGTTTTTGAGTATGGGGTTTTTCTCTCAAAAGTGTTTTCCCCACATAAGTTTTGTGTTAGGATTTCATTGTTGTATTTGTTTATGATATGTGTGTGCATCTAATACTTTAACAGTTTAAAAATGTTTAAGAAATTTTTGCAACTCTCTCTTTTTTATATTAATATAAGAAGTATCTTCCATACACTCGACTTCCTTTCATTTTTTCTTTTAATTTGAATTATTTGTTTGGCCACGATCCTACAACTCTAATTTCCTTGTTGACTAAGTTAACAATGTCATATGATTCTACTTCAAGAAGCCCATCTTTGCTGAATATTATATTACCACCAATCCCTTCGAAATTGCTCTAAGCTACTTTCTGAAGCAGAGCACTCCCTCCCTGAAAAACATTCACATCTGTCGAAATTTTCTCTGAAGACTTAAATTCTAATTCAGTAAGTTTGTTGACTCTGAACATAGCATCAATAGCTTTAGCTATTACCTGATAGAATCATCATAGGCTCCAACTATGCCAATGTCTTGAGAGTGAGTTACACTAGGATACAACCTCATGAATCTGTCCTTCCATCTCTTGCTGATACTCTTGGACTGTGGAGTGTGTCTAACTTTTGTGCGAACCCCAATTATTCCTTGCATTGAATCCATTGTCCTGTTATCCTTAACATCCAAATAACTTGCCACCCGCTCTGTAACAATCCAAGCCCATCCCCGCTTCTCCGTAATGCCTGAATGTTTTACCTCCCAAAAGATTTTCTGGGTCAATCCACAACTAGTATGTATAACAAATGTACGACTTCTAATCTTGTTGTTCTTTAGGTTTTTGCCGAATATGTTTCCATGATGAGTTACTGAAAGACTCGTTAGATACTGCAAACTTTTGGACTATTCTTGCAGAAGTTTCTTGGAGTGCATTCTTTAAGGCTAGAACCCTGCTAAGACCCAATTCATATTCTTGATATATGACCACTATTTCTCTCCAGTGAAAATTATTCAGTTAAGGCAGCTATTGCCTTCATTTGCACTACATCACTTCCAATCATCTGAATTGAATATGCAAAGAGTTTTAAGGACATGGATTGATCATTGTCAGCAAATGTAACGAGTGGTACTTGTGCAGAATCTGCTAGGATAGAAACAAAGTTGGATACTTGTGCCGTCATGGGTGCGGCAATAGATACCACATTTGTTCTGAATAATTTGAGGACTGAAAAAATAACTTCAATTAGTATTAACTATACACTTATGCCTGGGAGCTAGAATAAAAATAAAACGAAAAGAGAAGTGTTTCTTACCGTTCTCCGCATCTACGAGAGAAGTGCTTCCTATCCCTGTAGTCTCAAACTGAAGGATGGTCCCATTAAGAATGTTGGGATTGTTGCTAATATCCTGAATGGCTAATTTTATAGCTGCACTTGATTGTTTGCCTTGATAGCTTCACCAATCAAGGACTCCCCCAATCTTCACTTCATGTGGTCTTGCATCACACAATTGTACGAAGAGAAGTAATAAACTAGAGCTCTTCATCCACTGCTCCATGCATCACAACTAGTACAAGCAGGAAACATTCTTTACTATAGAAGAGAAAGAAACCGATGCCTGTATAAATAACTCCATCTAATAAATAGTCTTCAGTGTTCTCAGAGTGTTCATAGGATGTTGCGATGAAACAAATGTGGGGAGGGAGAGCGAATACCAAGACAACAAACTTGTCATGTCGACATGACCAGACTGAAGTGACGGCCCGTTCTTTCGAAGCGGTTTCATAATTGTACACCAATCTTGCATCATACCTTAGAATTTAACGAAAAAACTCTGTTTCACTTTCACCCAATGAACGTGCTTGGACTTGTAAGTTTTTGTCCAGATCGTATGTTTCGATTGGAGAGAATCTTCGTCCATTTCTTCTCGGTAGTCTTCCGAGAAATTTACTCTCGACGGCAGGCCATATTTCAAAATTTCGAGAGTCGAGTTCCATCTATTTGTTCCGACTCAAATGGAAAGAAAAAGTCTGATAGGAATTTTCCACAGACCTGGGACTTGACAGGAAGTTGGCCCCGCATGATGGCTACTTTGTGTCTAGTTCGAAGACATAAAACAAACCGACAGAATGTCACTTCATGGTTTTACGAAAAAATCGCCTCCTAAGGGTATATAGATATATCTTATTAGTCTAGAGCTGAAATAAACTCACTTATCAGCATCTTGTGCAATGGGTATGCCGAAGAGGTGTGGAAGGTGAATTAGGAAAAAAATGGTTTATTTTTTGCACACATTTGTGTAGTAAATGAGATTCAATTGATAGGTCATTTAGAAAATCATTTTAATATTAGTATTAGTTTTTTTTAGTTTTTATTATAGAATAATATTATTATATATTTAAAACTAATATTTATTATATTTTATAAGGGAAAGGATGCCGTAATGTTAAAACCTACATGTGCTAGTTATTAGGGCATAATTTTCATTTTAATAAACATACTATATTAATTATGCTAATTTATACTTAACTATGTAGGGTAAAGGATGTCAAATTTTTAAAACCTAAAATATACATTATATATTAATTATGCTAATTTATACTTAACTACGTAGGGTAAAGGATGCTATAATTTTAATACCTAAATTTGCTCATTAATAGGATCTTTGCCATAATTTCAATTTTATTTTAAAACCTAAATGTGCTCATTATTAGGATCTTGGCCATAATTTTCATTTAAATAAACATACTCTAAAACCCTTGTCAAAACTTTATTTTCCCCGTGCACCTCGTTTTCAGGCTGCAGCTCGCCAAATTGAGAAGTGAAAGGTTTGGAGGAGTGAACCGATAGCGGCGGGGAAAGTAGAACCGATAGTGGTGGGGAAAGCAGAACCAATGGCAGTGGGGAAAGCAAAAAAGCACGGAAAGAGAAAAGCAAGGCGGGAAAACAAAAAGACACACCAAAAAAATAGTGGAAAAACAAAGAAAAAAAGTCAAAAAGTGGCGAAAAATGATGGACGGCTGAGAATCATTTTCTGTCAGCCATGTTGTGTAACTCCATCTTAACTATTGAAGGGGAAAATGAGCTCGAAAGCTCATATAGGACACGCCTTAGGCGTAATAAATAATTTTAGAAGATTGATAAGAGTAAATGAAAAGAAAAGTTCGAATGAAAAGAAAATTTAGGATGTGTTTAGTTTTATTTGTTATTATTACAGAGTTATTGGTTAATTTTATGATGTGAATTGGGATTGATAATTAAAATTTAAGTTTAAAAATTAAGTTAATATTTTTTTTATAATTCGGGTGTCTTTTGGTTCAACAACCACAATCTTATTGTTGAGTCTATCTAGACAAATCAAAACTATTTCCTATTTAAGTTTAATAATAATTAGAGTTATTATTTGTTATTATTATAGAGTTATTAGTTGAATTTTATGATGTGAATTGGGATTGATAATAATTAAAATTTAAAGTTTAAAATTAAGTTAATATTTTATATAATTGGGGTGTCTTTTGGTTCAACAACCACAATATTATTGTTGAATCTATCTGGACAAATCAAAACTAATTCCTATATTGTATGAAAACTTGAGGATGACCCACTCTTGATGTGGTTGGTTGAATCAGAAGTTTTGATGTGTGACGTCTTTCAATGAAGCTCAACCAATAGTTAAGCTTGAGGGTCTTGAAATTAAATTAATATTATTAAAATATAAAATATTTTATTTAAAATATATGATTTTTGAAAATAGAGTAACCTCTATATTCTAATCCTTTTAATGTCGTTTAATCTTATGTTAATTGTTATATAAACATCTATCAATTATTATGAAAAATAAGATGAATTATCTTTAGAGAATAATTAAATTTATTATAAAAATGAAAAAGATTTCTCATTATGCATAGGTGTACACTCTAATCAATAGTGGTAGGGCCACTCCTCTTAAATAAAACAATATGAGAAAATAATAATTTTCATAGGTTATATATTTATTTGTTTAATTTTTTTTATGTAATTTGAAACAAAAAATGATAATAGAACTTTCCAAAATTAAATTGAAACATTTGAATATTAAAAGAATCAAAATTATAAATATTCCTCTATTATATTAGTATTACTTTATCACACTCTTAGAAATGATATTGTATTTTTTTGTCTCAAAAGTTTTATGTTAAATTTGAGAGAAAAGAAAAAATATTATATATCCTTCCCACCAAAAATATTTCGGGCATAATCCCTACCCCATCTTTTATGGCGTTGGTGACATTGCACTTAGCAAGACTTGATTCTTTTCAGGCTCATTAAGAATCATTCAACTTCACTAGTAGACCAAGAAAATTTTAATGTAACATGTGTTGTAATAAAATTAGTTAAATGTAGCTAAACCATTTTGTTGGCTTCTACATTATTTTACTACATATTAAAACCTGTAAATTCTATTAATTATATTTTCTATAATTTCCATCATTAATATTAACATTTTTACTTGTATGTGATGATATTGTATTCTCGTGTAATGAAAATATGCATGTTCATGTTTGCTTAGTCATAGAATTTTCAAATTTTAATTCATTGAAGCCTTTGTGACTAATTTATTGTAGTTTAGTTTTATTCAAATAATAAAAAACACCATCAACACCAAGATTTACCTCACAAATTTATCTTAGACCAATTTTAAATTGGAACAAGAAATTTAAGCTTATAGATTCTTCATCTTAAAATTTTCATTGATCTAACATTACTAATAAATTTCTCACATTTCATTTGTAAGGAACAACCATTTTGTGACCCTTGTCATACTTCTTATTCTTAAATAATTTATTAATTATAGTTATATGTGGAACTTTGAATGTAATCTTCTAACCTTTGAATCATGGATTTCATGTTGATCATCTTATCGTACTAGTGTATTAATACCCCTCATACTATCTAGACTTATTAGTTTACGTGCTTTGCTTGGATACTATGATGATACTGTATTGTTTGATGTGGTTAGTCGGATACTATGAGGATACTGTTATTGTTTGATATGGTTAGTTAGATGCTAGACGATGTTATTTCATTATGGACATGATTACTTTATATGACATTAGGGTTGATTATATCAGTTGATTTTCCGAATTATGATTTAATGCAGTGATTTAAATTAATATGTTATGAGATGATTATTAGTTAGAAATGTAATTCATTTATTATGTTATTATTGTTAGAATAGGTGTGTGAAGGACAATATAGCATCACTTGTTCGCGAGTGCCCTGTTATGTTGCGATTCCTTCTCACAATGCAGTATTTTGATTTTATGCTTTGATATATATGTATATATGCACATGTACACAACTTCGTTTGTATGCAGGATTGCAGGTATAAGTCTCGATTCCACCTGCTTCGGCAGGACAGGGCGAGCACCTAATAACCCAACGGATAAATGTTGATACAGAGGTGACGATGAAGTCCTCCCGTTCCATGATGTCGAGTCGTCTCATTGTGTGGTATGGTTGTTGATTTTGTGTAATTGTCGTCTTTGTCTGTTGTGTTTGTGTTTTGTCTTATTTTATGAGGGCATTGATAATTATGATTTATCTTAATGATTGAAATAAATTATTTATTTAATGATAGTTATGTTGTAATTAAAATATTTAATTATTTTTAATTATTTTTGAAAATCTGATATTTTAATTTAATTATTAATTAAATATTAAACATGTGAAAATTATTTTTAATTAGTACAAATTGGTGGTGGATAATTATGTGATCAATTTAATTAAAAGTAAATAACATACAATGTGAGGTCTTGAAAAGTTGAAAAAGCGAGGAATTAAAAGGAATAAAATAAATAAAAGAATTTAAAAGGCGATGTGAGCCAATAAAATTAGAGTTGGAAAAAGCTTGTTTTAAAGAATTGATTTTCTTTTAATCTGAGATTTTTGGAGAGCTTGGAGGAGTTGAGGAATATATTTTATTTAATCATGAATTTTTGAGAAGCTCACACACACACAGAAGAACAGAAAACTGAAGTGCTCTAGGGATTGTTGAGTTCGTTATGGACTACGGATTGGAATCGGATTCGAGCGCATCTTCAAATTTGCATTGGACTCCAGGTTCCTCTCGTAGTTTTTCTTCTCGTACCTTTTCTATTCTCTGTTTGTTTCTGAAAAGAAAAATAGATCTTATTAAAACAATTTTTGTGAGCATAGAGAACTTCTGTTGAAAACTGAAACTAGAGCAAAATTATTAGATTAGAAAACAAAACAAAATCGTACCTTCTGAAATATTCACAAAACAAAAAATAGTGTTTTTAAGAAAAATGAATTCCTTGTTGAAAATAATGAAATTGGGGTTTTGTTAATATATTATTATAAAAAAATAGATATGTTATCATTTTGTACCTTTGTTCTGTTACCCGTTATTTACCCTCTGTTCTTTATTCAGTATATATATATATATATATATACTTATATTGTTTTATATATATATTATGGATCTGTGTAAATTCTCTATACTTTTCTCTGTTTTCTTAACAGTGATGAAAATCTTTTCCTCTGTATTTATGTCTCTGTTTTTAATATATATGAGAATAATATATATATATATATAATTTGAGTTTATTCCTATTGTTTTCTATTCTGATTTTTTTTATGGTACGAAATTGTGCCCAGGCCGCGCCTGTGCACGGCACGGAATTTTTTTAATATTATAAATTTTCCTTTTAAAAAAAAAATTAAGGCAAAGCGAAATTTTTGTTTGTTGGTCCGAAATTTTTATTTACTTGGGTTTTGGGGAAAGGAAGGGGTCGTACCCCATCCCTCCTCTCTCACACTGCAGTATTTTGCACAAAGGGCATTTGCTTGATCCTAGGGCTTTACTGGTGACCTTGATCAAAGGGGATCACAGGTAGTGATTAGCTGGGGCTGGCTTGTCCCTTGGGATCCCATGAAGATATTATGCGGCGATACTAAATATGAGGAAGATGGCCTATGGAGTTTTGTTTTATTTTTATTTTTTTATTATTTTTTTTATAATATATAAATATATATATATATATATATATATATATATAAATATATATATATATATATATATTTATGTTTATTTATTTATTTGAGTATATATATATTTATAGTATATAGGAATTTATTCAATATTAAATGGTGAATATTTAAATTGTGAAATTTAATAATTATAATTATTTTATTTAATTTATTAAATATAATAATTATAATTTAGGTTATTAAAAATATATGTATGATTATAAATTATTTTATGTAATATTGTTAATTAGGTTTAGAAAATATATATATATACATATAATTTTTTGGTATATATATTTGAAATCTTAAATAATGTTTTATATTTTAAAATTAATACATATTATTATGGGTATTATTTTATTAATGGTTTTGGTGAACAAATATTTTTAACAAAAATTAGCTTTTGGTTGTAATTGTGAATTCTTTTGAGATAAGCATATTTAGTTATTTGATTGGGGTTAAAATCAAACTTAATGGTGTAACTTTGCAAAATATAATGTGAGTTTTACTTTTATGTCATGTTTTCTTGTCGCTTAGTGCTGTCTTTGTGGGAACCAGTTGTTGATTTTGTAATCTTACCCCAGAGGCTTGTTATTTTATTATGTCATCTTCGCCTTGATAAGCTTTGAAGTTTTTGGTTTTATGAGAGGAAGGGTTGAACAGTTGGTTGAGACTTTTGACTTTGAGCAATTGCGAGATGGTTAATACCTCGTGTATCTGAGTTTTGGTTATATGATTTATATGTGTTAGTTCAACCCTTGCCTGTTTTGGAGTTATGTTAAAGGTCATAGGGAGAGTGGCTCTTCGTGGGCGCCGGCGCCTCGGGTAAGAGGAAGTGCCAGGGGAACCCACGTAAGAGTAGTTGACCAAGTGATAACCTAAAAATAGAATTTAGGGGGGGATGGGTAGTAAAACATACAAGATAAAAAAAATTGGATTCCTCGTCTATGCATTAGGGCTACCGTAGACTAGTGATAGACTGAGTAGGCCGTGGTCGGCAAAGTCGTAGTCTCGTCCTCATAAGAGACTATCGGCTCAGCATCAGCTACCCTATGGTGCCGGCGCCTCAGTAGGAGGAAGGGCCAGGTGATCCATAGATGGGTGTCGGCGCCTCGGTTAGGAGGAAGTGCCAGGGGATCCCATGAGAGCTATGCGATGACACTCTCCACTAGACACCCTTGTTGTTCTTGTTGCCTCTGGATTTTGTATTTTTATGTTGTTCTGATTTTAGGGTTAGGGAATCCATAGGTGGGTGCCGGCGCCTCAGTTGGAGGAAGAGCCAGGGGATCCCATGAGAGTTATGTGATGACCCTCCCTACTTGATACCCGTCTGACTTGTTCTTGTTGCTTATTGGAATGGTGTATTGAATGGTTGATTCAGAGTTATTATGGAATCGTGTTCTTTATATTGGTTATGATTTATTTGGAAATGTATTTTGGGTGTTGGTTCGGTTCTTCTGGATGTTATCTCTTTATGATGTTTCTTTGAATTCTTGTGATTTGATTCATGATTGTTAAGTGTTAGTACTTCATGTTATCGTAATGAGTTCTTGGTTTTACTTGTTATGTGATTTGAGTACGTTGATGGTTTTGCATTGCATACTTGGGTTGTACTTGTTTGTATCATGTTGTGGTTGAGTCAGTTGACATTCATGGTCGGGTTCACTTCCTCATCACCTCTGAGCACGGGGGTGAGTTACTTCGTAATTCACATGGATTTGAGTGGAGCGTGCTCCCTTTTAGATTTAGGTTCCCCATCAGTGTCTTGTCTTCTCAGCTTTACGCAGTGGAGTTGTACCAGTGATCAGTTGTACTTCATATTTCATTATACTTGTATCAATTCCCATGTTGGGAAATTCAATGTAATTCAATTATCAGAAATTGTAATGTAACAGTATTTCAATGATATAATAGTTAGGTTAAAAAGATGTATATGGATGTACTTATCGTGTTTATCATACTAGCATTATGACTATTAGTTGTATCATTGTATATGGTTTTCATAAATTAAATGGTTATGTTGTTTTGCGTTATCTTTATTTTGTTTTGTGGTTGCAATGTAACCTCGCGTGCCCCAGAGAACCATGTGGATTTAATGACTATGTGTTATGCTATGTGTTTATGATTTGATGTTATTGCATGTTTACTTTCATTATTTAAAAAAATAAAATAAAATTATTCGCAGTATGTGTGTGTTCTCTGGGGTTTGCACGACGGGCGTTACCACTTGGTATCAGAGCCAAGGTTGCAAATGCTAGGGTCTTTGGGTAGTGTAGTCCATTAGGTCACCGTTTGTGCAACTCTTGTGCTCATGTTGTACTTTATCTTGTGGCGCAGAACTATGCCTCGAGGTAGAGGACGTGGCCGTGCAAGAGGCCGTGGTGCCGGACGTGGAGCAAACCAGCGAAGCCCCTCAGTTCCTAGTTCCCATGGCTCTGAGCATGAGGAACAACAGAGTCTTCATAGTGTTCCATCAATTGACGAATCGGCTACCGCTGAGTCCCTAGTGATCGATTCTGACATATTCTTAGAGATCCTTGACGATTAGGACCAGGCTAGATGGAATT
This sequence comes from Sequoia sempervirens, assembly GCA_007258455.2. Classification (NCBI taxonomy): domain Eukaryota; kingdom Viridiplantae; phylum Streptophyta; class Pinopsida; order Cupressales; family Cupressaceae; genus Sequoia; species Sequoia sempervirens. The sequence continues at coordinate 9,826 of VDFB02249159.1, forward strand.
ACACAGTGGAGAGGGAAGAGAAGGTCACAGAGACACCGAGGGATATAGATGTGGTTTGAGATCACGATCATAATGCGAGCCATATGAGAGATGATGAAGACACCCTCTACTTTGATGGATTCACGGAGGAGGTCTTGAAGGGCACAGTTGGTGGCTTAGACCATTGCTTAGCCATGCACACCCCTACATTGCTTGTACCAGGCTTCGGTCTTGCCGATGATACTGCGAACTTCCACGTCTACTTAGTGGCTTTGCCGAAGGGAACAAAAGCATCTGATCTCGGTATAATGGTTGCCAGGAGTTGTTCTAGAAGCGGGTTGAGCTTCGTTCCTCTCAAATCAACGCTGGCAGGTGATGAAGTTTCCACGATCACAGTAGTTGTCTATCTTCGGTCTGGAAGCTGATATGAGCGCTCTATGAGTTGGCGGGATCTTGAGGATTAGCCCGCGATGAGGCATGTTGAACAGCACTGTTCGGGGCCTTAATGCGCATACGATTGGTGGCGTCTGAGTCTTCAATCGAGGCAGTAAGAATGGCGGTGGAAAGGCTACGCTTAGTGGAGAATTTAGCCATGGATTTGGGTAGTCACGCCGAAGATGCAGTTAGTATACGCCCACACCTGGTTACGTTACTCATGGAGGTCAGTCGCAGGGAGCAGGAGCTTCTAGGAACATGAACCCACCTTCTAAAGGGGGTCAGCAACGTCAGCAGTAGCAGCATCAACAACAACAATCACAGCCGAAGCATGAAAACTTTCAATCTCAGCAAGGTGGCAATTCGCAGTTTCGTAGGGATCGGAACAGGATCAGGCACCAAATTCGACAGGAACGTTTTGCTCAGCCTGCACCTAGTTTTCAGTCAGCGCCGAGTCGAGCAAGCTTTCAACAATCCAATGCTCCATCCGAGGGCAGAGGATTTGGCCGAGGTACTAGTTGCTACTCATGTGGGCAACAAGGGCATATCGCTAGAGTGTGTCCACAGAAGAGCACTTCTGGATTTAATCAGAGACCTGCCGCTTCGGAGCCGACAGTGGGAGATGCGGGTAGATCTCATCGAGTGTTTTCCGTTGTCGACAATCGTCAGGCTGGGTACCAGGATGCAGGTGCAGAGGCTTCTGGTAGAGGACGAGGTTCTGGATTCGGAGCTCGCGAGTGAGCTCGAAAGGGTTCGATGGTGTCCTAAATGTTGTGATCTTGGTGTCATGGGAGGATGTCTCCCTTATTTGAGAATCTTAATTTTTCTTTTTATTTTGTTATTTAATGGCTTCCAGGAGTAAGCCATATCCTAGGGGGGGAGGATGTAATACCCCTCATACTATCTAGACTTATTATTTTTCTATGCCTTGCTTGGATACTCTGATGGTACTAGTATTGTTTGATTCGGTTAGTTGACAATTGATGATGATGATATTGTTTGATGTAGTTAGTTAGATGCTAGACAATGTTGTTATTTCATTATGGATATGATTACTTTATATGACATTAGGGTTGATTATATCAGTTAATTTTCTGAATTATGATTTAATGCAGTGATTTAAATTAATATGTTATGAGATGATTGTTAGTTAGAAATGTAATTCATTAATTATGCTATAATTGTTAGAATAGGTGTGACGAAGGGCAATATAGCATCACTCGTTCGCGAGTGCCCTGTTATGTTGCAATTCCTTCTCACAATGCAGTATCTTGATTTAATGCTTTGATATATATGTATATATGCACATGTACACAACTTCGTTTGTATGCAGGACTGCAGGTACAAGTCTCGATTCCACCTGCTTCGGCAGGACAGGGCGAGCACCAAATAACCCAACGGATAAATGTTGATATAGAGGTGACGATGAAGTCCTTCCGTTCCATGATGTCAGGTCATCTCATTGTTTGGTATGGTTGTTGATTTTGTGTAATTGTCGTCTTTGTCTGTTGTGTTTGTGTTTTGTCTTATTTTATGTGGGCATTGATAATTATGATTTATTTTAATGATTGAAATAGATTATTTATTTTAATGCTAGATTATGTTGTAATTAAATATTTAATTATTTTAATTATTTTTGAAAATCTGATATTGCAATTTAATTATTAATTAAATATTAAACATGCTTAATTATTTTAATTAATTAAATTGGTGGTGGATAATTATGTGAATAATTTAATTAAAATAAATATGTAATGTGAGGTGCAAGAAAAGTTGAAAAAGCAGGAATTAAAGCAATAAAATAAATAAAAGAATTAAAAAGACAGTGTGAGCCAATAAGAATTAAGAGTTGGGAAAAATCTTGTTTTAAAGAATTGATTTTCTTTTAATCTGAGATTTTTGGAGAGCTTGGAGGAGTTGAGGAATATATTTTATTTAATCATGAATTTTTGAGAAGCTCACACACACACAGAAGAACAGAAAACTGAAGTGCTCCAGGGATTGTTGAGTTCGTTCTGGACTACGGATTGGAATCGGATTCGAGGGCATCTTCAAATTTGCATTGGACTCCAGGTTCCTCTCGTAGTTTTTCTTCTCGTACCTTTTCTATTCTCTGTTTGTTTCTGAAAAGAAAAATAGATCTTATTAAAACAATTTTTGTGAGCATAGAGAACTTCTGTTGAAAACTGAAACTAGAGCAAAATTATTAGATTAGAAAACAAAACAAAATCGTACCTTCTGAAATATTCACAAAACAAAAAATAGTGTTTTTAAGAAAAATGAATTCCTTGTTGAAAATAATGAAATTGGGGTTTTGTTAATATATTATTATAAAAAAATAGATATGTTATCATTCTGTACCTTTGTTCTGTTACCCGTTATTTACCCTCTATTCTTTATTCAGTATATATATATATATATATATATATACTTATATTGTTTTATATATATATTATGGATTTGTGTAAATTCTCTATACTTTTCTCTGTTTTCTTAACAGTGATGAAAATCTTTTCCTCTGTATTTATAGTTCTGCTTAAATATATATATGAGAAATTATATATATATATATACATATATAATTTGAGTTTATTCCTAATTGCTTTCATATTCTAATTTTTTATGAAATGCAATTGCTTCAAAGCCGCTACCGCGGCACTCCAAGACGGACTTTTTAATATTATAAATTTTTAAAAAATTACAAGAAGCGGAAATTTTTGTTTGTTGGTCCTAATTTTTATTTGCATTTTGGCTTTGGGAAAGGAAGGGGTCGCATCCCTCCCTCCCCGCGACACAAGAAATTAGTTGATTCCGGCCAAGAAGAATTTAAGGATTCCATGCAAATTCAGTGATCTCACTGTCCACAGCCCTTGGGACTCACTGTCTGTCATGGCACTCAGATGTCATGAGTGGCCTATGGAGTTTTGTTTTATTTATTTATTTATTTATTATTTTATATATATATAAATATATATATATATATATATATTTATGTTTATTTATTTATTTGAGTATATATATATTTATAGTATATAGGAATTTATTCAATATTAAATGGTGAATATTTAAATTGTGAAATTTAATAATTATAATTATTTTATTTAATTTATTAAATATAATAATTATAATTTAGGTTATTAAAAATATATGTATGATTATAAATTATTTTATGTAATATTGTTAATTAGGTTTAAAAAAATATATATATATACATATAATTTTGGTATATATATTTGAAATGTTAAATAATGTTTTATATGGGCATTTGCTTATTTAAATAGGGCATTTCTTTTTTTTATTAATGGTTTTGGTGAACAAATATTTTTAACAAAAATCTAGCTTTTGGTTGTGATTGTGAATTCTTTTGAGATAAGCGTATTTAGTTATTTAATTGGGATTAAAATGAAACTTAATGATGTAACTTTGCAAAATATAATGTGAGTTTTACTTTTATGTCATGTTTTCTTGTCGCTTAGTGCTGTCTTTGTGGGAACCCGTTGTTGATTTTATAACCTTACCCCAGAGGCTTGTTATTTTATTATGTCATCTTCACCTTGATAGGCTTTGAAGTTTTTGGTTCTATGAGAGGAAGGGTTGGACAGTTGGTTGAGACCTTTGATTTTGAGCAATTGCGAGATGGTTAATACCTCGTGTATCTGAGTTTTGGTTATATGATTTATATGTGTTAGTTCAACCCTTGCCTGTTTTGGAGTTATGTTAAAGGTCATAGGGAGAGTGGCTCTTCGTGGGCGCCGGTGCCTCGGGTAAGAGGAAGTGCCAGGGGAACCCACGTAAGAGTAGTTAAACAAGTGATAACCTAAAAATAGAACTTAGGGGGATGGGTAGTAAAACATACAAGATAAAGAAAAATGGATTCCTCGTCTATGCATTAGGGCTACCATAGACTAGTGATAGACTGAGTAGGCCGTGGTAGGCAAAGTCGTAGTCTCGTATTCATGAGAGACCATCGGCTCCGCATTAGCTACCCTATGGTGCCGGCGCCTCAGTAGGAGGAAGGGCCAGGTGATCCATAGATGGGTGTCAGCGCCTCGGTTAGGAGGAAGTGCCAGGGGATCCCATGAGAGCTATGCGATGACAGTCTCCACTAGACATCCTTGTTGTTCTTGTTTCTTGTTGCCTCTGGATATTGTTATTTTATGTTGTTCTGATTATAGGGCTAGGGAATCCATAGGTGGGTGCCGGCGCCTCAGTTGGAGGAAGAGCCAGGGGATCCCATGAGAGTTATGTGATGACCCTCCCTACTTGACACCCGTCTGACTTGTTTCTTGTTGCTTATGGAATGGTGTATTGAATGGTTGATTCAGAGTTATTATGGAATCTTGTTCTTTATATTGGTTCTCGATTTATTGAAAATGTACCTTGGTGTTGGTTCGATTCTCTTTTCCCGGATGTTATCTCTTTTATGATGTTTATTTGAGTTCTGTGAATTGAATCTGGATTTCGTTAAGGATAGTACTTCGCGTTAATGTGAATGAGTTTCTTGGTTTTACTTGTTATGTGATTTGAGAATGTGATGGTTTTGCATTGCATACTTGGGTTGTACTTGTTTTGTATCATGTTGTTGTTGAGTCGGTTGACATTCATGGTCGGGTTCACTTCCTCATCACCTCTGAGCACGGGGGGTGAGTTACTTGTAATTCACATGGTTGGGTGGAACGTGCTCCGCACCCGTTGGGTTCCCCATCAGCGCCTTGTCTTCTCAGCAGTCCGCAGTGGAGTTGTACCAGTGATCAGTTGTACTTCATATTTCATTATACTTGTATCAATCCCCATGTTGGGAAAATTCAATGTAATTCATGTATCAAGAAAATTGTAATGTAATATTATTTCAATGATGTAATAGTTAGGTTTAAACTGGATCTTGTTAAAATATTTATCATGGATGTACTTATGTGATGTTTATCATACTCGCATCATAGCTATCAGTTGTATCATTGTTTATGGTTTTTATAAATTAAATGGTTATGTTGTTTTCATTATCTTTATTTCGTTTTGTGGTTGCAATGTAACCTCGCGTGCCCCAGAGAACCATGTGGAGTTAATGTTTATGTGTTATGCTATGTGTTTATGATTTGATGTTATTGCATGTTTACTTTCATTATTTAAAAAAAAAAAAATTATTCGCGTTATGTGTGTGTTCTCCTCTGGGCCTGCACCACTAGCTAAGAAGCATCATACATTTTAGTTTTTTTTCTATTAGGTTAGTTATACGATCATGGGAATGGTTGGAAAATTCCTAAATGAAATTATTTTTGAATCATATATCCCCAAAAAACTTTTTTGATGATGTTAACTTCATATTTTAGAGGTATATTGTTGGATGATGACGGAAGAAAAACTGGATATGTGCAGCACATGAGGATATATTATCTGTGATTGGAGTATAATTTTTTGTAGTAGGATAAGAATGAGGCTTTGTGTAGTGGGCTTCCAACATCTTCTAATATTGGAAGAGGTGGGGATTAGTGGGGATGGTGACTTCAATATTTTTTTGAAAGAATTTTAGGCATTATTAGAGGTGTAGGGGTTGACTTACATGGCATGGATATATGGGAATATAAGGAGGATGTTGTATGGAAGGTCAATATAAACAACACAAAACAAGATTAGCTATACAATTGACTTTACCTCTATTGATAAGCTTATAGGTCCTTAAAATTATATTTTTGAATTCATAGGCCTTAATTATTATTATTTAGGGGTTCAAGGCCTCTTTTGTGTACCAAAAGAGATGTACCAATTTCAACATGAAAATATGGTGTAGTCATGGATGGATGGCTCAAAAAGAATAGTCCAAATAGTACAACATAGAGTCAACACAACCAAAATAACATAAGAAAATATTCTGCAAATATGAATCTTTATTGAATTGGTAATCTTACGTGGATCATATGCCTCAAGGGAAAATAATTAGGTATAATAGGCATACTACAAGGGATTTCAACATTACAACTGGCCAAAGGCCTTATTCCAATAACTCATCCTAAATTACTTGTGAACTATCTATCTAACTACTAAATACTAACTAAATGACTTCTTCTCAAAAAATTAAAAATTATATTAAATATGATTCTCCAACTCTAATAAAGGACTACATCAACCAAAAGGGTTTACAAAACCCAATAACTAATCAATGTGAAGGTTGGCCTCAAAACATAAGAAGATAATTCTTTGCAAAGTGAAATGTGTTGTGAATCTCCAACGTATATCCCATTAGACTTAAAATTATTGTATGGTGTACCATTAAGCTCTGCACATTTTAGAATGGGTTCGTACTAAGAAATCTAGACTAGGATGGCCCCAAGTGCTCTGGCTATGAATTACAATGAAATTCTGGGAGTGATAAATTCTTGTAGACAAACACAAATGAACTAAAATCTAGATATGTTGGAGATGACCTTGTGTAGATGCTATATCATGCTCTATAAGCTAAGAAAAAACAATGTGGTGAAATGCGAAATGAGATGATGAAACTGCTACAAATTGAAATACAAGAAAAAAAATCAGTTGATACAGGATTGCTTTATAACTAGGGATGCTCCTGCATTAAACACCCAAGGTTAGAAAAAAAGTGAGTCACTCACTTCCAAGTTTCCAAGGGCTAGAGGAAAACCAAAGTGGTCAACCTCATCCTGAGAAATCCATGATGAATCCTCCATTGGTTTGGCATTCCATTTTACCATATATTCTTTGTACTACTCTTTCCCAGTTCTAGTATCCAAAATCTGCTCAATCTCCTTGATGCAGGAGCATCTTGGCTACACCATGTTTCCATCATGAAAATTCTTGAAAATTGATAAAATTTGGTATCTTTACCTTGTAATAAGGTTAAATGAGTCATTTTTCACATTCATGGGTCATTACAAGGTCATTTGAGTCATTGTTTATTGTTTTGTGTCAAATTGCAAAAAAAAGATGAAAAGTTGTCATTCAAAAGATGGAAAAATTGCAAAGATATAAATTTGCATTTGGAAGATGAAAGGTCAAGTGGGATCAAACCATTGGAAAGTAGTTAGGAACTCAAAATACAAGTTTGAATTCCTTTAAAACATCCTTGTATGTATTTTTTAACTTGTGAGTAATTGAAGTTTTGAGAATAGAATGATAAAAGGCATTGTTTTCTATATTTGCTTAAGAAATTCATTGTGTTTAGCCATTGTATAGCTCTGTACGGGCTCAAATGCTTGGATAAATGTTTTTAAGTGTTGAAAAACTCAATCACCTCCCACATATAACTTGTTTCATGCATTTTGATTAATATTTGAATAAGATATTGCAATTTTCATTAAACTGTCAAAATCCTCTGTTAGGGTAAATAGTAAGTTGTGAATTGGTGATTCTCTCATTGTTCTTGGTGAAATCACTTAAATTTTTGGAAATTTACTCTTTATTTCATGTGTCTCCATATTATTAATTCTTTGAGCCAAGAGGCTAAGGGTTAAGGCATGAAAAAGATTAAGTTTTGATTGTAATTTATGTGAAATAGTCTGAACTGAGCAATTATGATGATTAAGGTCTAGGGTTTGCAAGAATATAAGTGGGAATGGATTTATATTGGATTTATGAGCTTGATAATATCAAATGAAAGATGTTTGAAGTTTTTTTTTTTTTTTTTAAAGTTTTGAGGCATATAAACCAATAAGCCCTATTTGTTGCAGACCTAATTGGCCTAATTGACAATGTGAAACTGTCATGATTTGTATATGTTTTCCAAAATAACCTAAGTTGGATTTTAGTTATGTTCTAGAACCCTAAAATGGGTACTAAAAAATCTTGTTATATTTTTAATAAGGGTTCTAAATTCAAAGTTATGCTTGACAGTTAGTGAAGGTATGGCTACTAGAAATAAGATAGTTAATAAAGGAACTATGACCAAGTTAAGAAGCCTATGTTCTTGGGACTTGTGAAGAATTTAGTCTTGTTATTTTAACTCATATAAAGGTACCTCATGCATTGAATTGATTGGTTGTGCCTTAAAAGCTCAAGTTAGTGCTTGTTGTCATTATGTGCCATTGTGGAAGGTTGAGGACAGTTGGAAAGGAAATGATCATCAATTGATATTTGAGGAAGCCAAGTTAATTTTATTCAATCTTTGTCATGATGTTAAAGGTGTTTTGAAGGCCATTGATAAATTTATAACTCTCATTGCACGGTTGAATATTTTAGTTAAGGGTATTATGAAAGAAAATGTGTACTTGAGATGAGTGATCAAACAAGGAATGTTTTGAGATTTGTCAAATGAGACTAAGTGAGGTTGTTTCTTCCTTTGCTTACATCACTCCTTTGGTGGTTGATGTTGTAACTTCTCCTTCAAATCATCTTCATTTATGTTTCCTCTTGACTATCCTTCATGATACTCATATACATTTGCAATATAAAAAATAGGTGATATACCCAATGTGTCTAGAAACTCCATATTCATTTTTGGATTAAAACATCCTTATAATTTTATGATGCAGATCTAGGAGGCTCAAACCCAATCAATTTGAAAACCTACCTTTAAGATTCATCTAAAAAGATTAAAATAACTTATTTGAGCAACCTAAGCAACTCTCAAATTATGACAACCAATAGAAGCATGATTTCTCACTTTCACCCCTTGAATCCTAGTAGTAGTGCAAACTCAATTTTTGGCCATCAACTCAAATATCTTCCAAAACACCTAAAAAAAACATGATGGTTTTTGACACCCATTTCAGAGTTGTAACACATGTCACAAAGTTAGATACAAGTTCTTTGGATCAATTCCCCAAAATCACCCCTTCTACGTTGATCTAATTAGGTTGATTAGGCCTAAATTACAAAGCAACATGTCTTCAAACTTGTCACAAGCCCTTGAAACCTTGGGGAAGCATTTTATATACCCTCAAACCTTAGAATCCACAAGAAATTTCTAGACTTGACCCCTCTAGCATAGCAAACCCTAAAAACCTTGATTTCATGCCAAATCAAGAGGGTTTATTCAAAATCCTACTTGCACAACCTCCCAAACCATGCCACCAACTCAAAAAAGTGTATTCTAACTGTTATATGCTCAAAAGCTAAAGAAAACTCCACACTCTCACTAAATTCCTCAAACCCTAGATACAAGGCTCCATTTTCATGTGTCTTCCTTACAAAAGGTCAATAAATCACTAGGTTCCCTTCCTTTATTTCTCTTCCAACACTCTAAACATGAATCCTACCTTCTACACATACTTCCTAGGGCCCAGTACATGAGTCATAGTAGGTACAGTTGGTGTAAGGGCCCTTTAAAACATAATTTTGTCACAAAACCCTCAAAATAGGGTGTATCCGTCTTTAACAAGGAATACAAGGATTTATAACACAAATCACTATGAAATTCCTTCAAACTTGATGCAAACCAGTGTCAACATAGGCCCCCATGAGAAAAGAAATATTACATAGCATATATCAGGCTGTACAACTTGTACATGTCTACAAATATGAAGAAACATAGAAAATTGAAGAAAAAATTAGAATTTTCTTATTGCCAATACCTTGAACTTCGAAACAACATTACAAATGGTGTCTTCATGCCTTTTTAAAGGCTTATCCCCTTCAATCACTGACCAAATACCCACCAAATGAAATTTGAACCACCTATGACCGTTGGAAATCATAATTCCAACTTTTACACAATTTAATACATTTACAAACATAGTGAAGTATTTGCACATTATGACCCCCTAAAACCACACCAAAGGCTTGGAAATAGCCTTGTTACATTAACAAAACTCCAACCTTTCACATGTATATGTCAATTAAAAAACTTACCTTCAAAGGCTACAAAACAATTCTTAGTTCAAGATTGAATTTTCCACTTCATGATCACTAAACTCAAAGACTCATACTAAGACATACTTAATGGTATTGAGTGACCTTATTCAAAAGAAAACATGCCCATACCAACCTATTGACCTCCCTATTTACCATTAGATGATCAAGCATGGAGGATGAGGTGTAGGTGCTCTTGCACCATACACCCCCCTAGAAAATACTCATGCACCATGAGTTGTCCTTGTCTCCATTGTCTCCAAGCTTCACAAATTCTCCATGGGTCCACAAATCCTCTCCCCTGGTATATTCCTATTGAACTTGGAATCTTCTCTTCACACTAAACAGTCTTGACATTGATTTCCATTGGAGTTGGATTTAGCTAGGTATTCAGACCTATAAGTGGTCTTCTCCTTATTTTTTGGCCAATACCAGGTTGTATGCCCTTACAAACACTTGCAAAAAAAAAAATGTTAGTGTCCTTTTGATTTGCCTATCCTTTTAGCTTAACTCCATGTCCATTACTATGTTCAAACCTTTACACACTCTATCCTTTTGTTGAAAATGAGGTGTTTTCTAGCTTAATACTTTGTAAAACTTAATATTGCTGATCTATAAGTCTTTTCTTTGTTACATATATTATTTGTGGGTAATATCTTGATTAATCCATTTTTAATGTTGTATAATGTAGAGGGAAGGATAGAAGAACTAAACAAGATATTAGAAAGACTACACAAGATATAAATCATGGAGAAACCCTTTAAGAGAAAACTCCACCAAGAATTATTCTATTATTCAATCTCTGAATTACAATAGCTCCAATTCTTGCTTGAGAATGCTTCTTCTGTCTTTACCAATCTTCTTCACACATGCAATAACAATTATTAAAACTCTCTTCAACTTGAATGAGATATAGAGACAATATGCAACCTTATAATCTCTAAATGGTGATAATTACAATGCACAAGCTCAAGCCCCTGAAAAGGTATGCCATATTACTTCAAGTTGAGTTATTCAGTGAAGACTAAAGCTTACTACATGTTCTTCATGCATTTGGGTGTCCCAAACTAAAGCTACAACTTCTCCTTCACTTCGGTGATAATTCCAAAGCTCTTCCTTAAAGTTGATGCCCTTAAGTAATCCTACTTAATTGAGCCTTCAGAAATATCTTATCATGCATAAGAGGTAAATCCAATAAAGCACCTTGGGCTCCCAAGTTGGCTCCAAGTGATTTCTAGTTAACTGAAACATTTACTCAACACCATTC
>VDFB02249161.1:0-33563 GCA_007258455.2 Sequoia sempervirens
TATATAAATATACAATTTAAAAACTCAGAAAGTTAAATATACATATAATTTTATTTTTATTTTATTTTAGATTCAAAAACAACACAACACAAATTTCAAAGTACAGAACATATTTTAAAAATCAGTACATATGATTTCTAAGTCAACACAAAATTTTCACAATTTAATATAATATGCATTTTATATATATTCTTTCAGATATATATATAAATTTTATACAGCCTTTATATATATATATATATATATATATTTACCCAAAACAAAAATTAATTAATTTAAACTAATCTGTTTTATATCAAATACAAGTCCAGATATGGGCATGCAAATTTAACCAGAGCTAAAAATGGTTCCCTTTTCAAATAATAAATTTCTCCATCTATCTATATTGAAAGTTTTCAAGGGGGTTTCACTAGATTTTCTACAGAAGATTTGAGGGTTTTAACACATTAGGTTTTCAATTCACAGACTCATTTTCAACAAAAGAAATAAAGGAATGGACTTCACAAATTCAACTAAATTTTATTTACAAAACAATAAAGATCATGCGAATCGTAGGGGCCGGGACAGATTAGCGGTGGGAGGATCGTAGAAAACTCTTTGATATACTTGATCCTTTTACCAGTCCTCACCGGGCTTTCCTCTTCGGTCCACCTATCTTCAAATCAATTATTTTTCTCCCAATTTACAATCCCAAAAAAATTCTTTTCTTTTATATTTTTCTTTTTATTTTTCCTTTTCAGATCCTAGAACAACAGCATAGAAGAAGTTCTGTGTGTGAGAATAATCTTCTCCTCAAAATAATAAATCAAAAATAAAACTCCTTAAAGCACTTCTGCTTTCTTTTCACAAAAAGCCACCTTCCTATTGGTCCTTTTCCGCTTTTAAAAGCACAAATTTATCTACAGTTTTTTTTTTTATAAATAATTTATTTAAACAAGCTATTATTTATGCAAGGTTTTGCTAATTTAATATTAGTAAAAAGATATTATTTAATTATCTTAACAATATTTATTTAATTTAATTATTGTCAACATTATTAATTAAAAATAATTATTTATTCTTTTAAATAAATTAAATCACTTTTTAATTTATAATATATTTAAATTTAACCATTTAACTAACACACAATTAAATCAAACCACTAAACAACCTTAATCCATCATCTTATAAAATAAGGTTAATTAAATAACCATGAATTATAAATCAACTGAATACCTCAACAAAACAAACTACACAAACAACGAGAACAAAAACCACAGTCATAACATGACTCACAACAGACGACGGACTTGGGACGGGGACGCTTCCAAACCTACTCCCTTTTTCAACATTTTTACCCATTGGGCTAGTTTATTGCTCGCCCTGTCCTGCTGAAGCAGGTGGAATCGAGACTTATTCCTACAATCCTGCATCCAAGCAAACGTCAAACAGCACATGTATATATATATATAAACTCAACATCCTACCGTGATAAGGAATCGCAGTGTAGCAGAGCACTCGTGAACGAGTGATGCTACACTGTCCTCTCACCTAATCTATTCTAACAATTACAATATCAATAGCAACTAACATTTCTAACAAAATAGATCATAAGATAACATTATACTAAACTACTGCATCATAACTAATTACTAAACCTTTGCATTATAAAGTAACACAGAATTCAAATCACATGATCATAGAATTATCACATCAACATTTAAAACATTCGAGAGAAAGCATTGCATAATAAAATAATCCAAACCCTACATACAGAGTATCATAATAATAATATCAATTGTAGCAATCAACTAAAATACGCAACCACACACACCCAAAACTATGAATCAGTCACCATCACAATTCAGTATCACACTAACATATAAAGCAAACAATAGTAGTAAATAGTATCAGAAACATGGGGGTATTACATGTAGGACTCAACTTACAAAATATTTAACTTTTAAAATTATAAGAATTAGTTCTTGTACATGTGATGGGTTAAAAATTTGTTATTGGCGAATTTGTAAAAGGCAAACTATTTTTTTTTTACCTTTTTTAAAGAATTATTTTTATTAAATCTTTCTAAAATAAATAAGTGTTACTTATTTTTACTTTCATGTATGTAATTGTTATTTTTTATTAATAAATCTCACAAAAACCAATTAGCTATTTTATACAAATTTGGACTCTCACAAAAAAATGTGAAATATTTTTTACATTTTTTTAATGTATGTAAATTTTATTTTTTATTAATAAATCTCACAAAAATCAATTAGCTATTTTATACAAATTTGGATTCTCACAAAAAGAATGTGAAATATTTTTAAAATTTTGGCTAATGCTAAAGTTATTATTTTAACTATTTATTGAGATTTAGATTCCGCGGTGCTAAAATATTAAAATGAAACTTTAATTGAGCACATCCATGAAATAATCTTCATAGAGATTTGATTTTTAACAATTAAAATAAAATTTAAATTAATCTGACTATTTGACATTGCCATTTTTGTTTTTAAAACCTATTAACTTCAAAACATAAATCCAGTACAAATAAAATTAAAATTAAAATTAATATAATTACTAGTGCAATTATATTTTTCTAATCCTATAATTATTAATTATTATAACCCTAAAAGCATTATAATTAGGATTAGGATTAGAATTAAGAATAAAGTAAAAATTATGGGTAGAACTAATCAAAAATTCAAATAAATTTAAAAAATATATATATTAAAAATCACTTAAATATGATTAGTAGATTCAATGTTCCAAAATTTTATTGATGTAATATCTTTATTCCAAATCTTATTCCTACTATTAATTCATATATATTTTTTGTAATGTCACCCTACAATTCTTTACTAAAAAATGATTGGTTTGTTACTATTTAACAATTATTGATTGAATGAAGAGATTTTGTTGCACTTGTGTCTACTACGATTCAAAACTGATAATTTAATATAATATACTTTATTTTCTAGTATATATATATATATATATACATATAATTTTGAGCATAGACAAAATAAGCTATAAAAAAATACATACAATATAACCCTTGCTCCATATTTTCCATTCAAATACATCAAACTTATGAAGCTTGGTCTCTATATTATAAAAAACTCATGAAACAACTTTCCCAAATATATTGATTTGTTTTAACAACTCAACACATTTGTACCACTAATACAATAACCTATATAACAAACTATAATAAACATGATTATTTTATGCATCTTATGATGCAATATTCCTAACACCCCACCATATTGTATCATTCTCCAAATAGGGATAAGTAGACCAACAATACTTGATTAAAATTTTAGTTGTCCATCCTATGATATGAGTAGGGACATACACATATACTCATGAGAAACAGTAGTGGAACTAGCCTCACTGTGCTCACTATATGTTCATCATAGGATAGAGATGAACACATCTACCAATGGTTTTACAACAAGTTTGTATAGGGATAAACACATCTATCCAACATCAATGTTAGGGACACACACATCTACTCACAATAATTATGATTGTGGACAAACACATAATCATAATTAAAAAATCTTGTAGCTAGGGACAAACACTTCCAATCACTTACACCATCTTGTGAATGGGGATAAACACATCCATCCACAAATTCTTAACAATTCTAGTTGGGGAAAAACACATCTAATCATAAACAACAAACAATTATAATTGGGGACAAACATATCCAATCACAACACAAAAAGCTTGAGAACTAAGCCCTCGTTGTCACATATGCAACCACCATTATAGATCTTTTACACCCTAATCACAAATGGCATGAGATGGCTGCCACTACCACTTGGAAACCAATCTTGTATTTAGTCATTTTGGCACAATTTTTTTGGTCACTAATACAATTTCACCAAGGAGCATGCCATTGAATTCTTCTAGATTTTCTACATAAAAAATATAAAGGCGGCTTAATGGAAAGAAGTTGTCACCTACTCACAAAGCAACAAGAGATTCACTAACAAATTGAAGAAGAGAAGGAACAATAGTCACTGGTTGCCAGCAATCACTCCTCTTTCCCATTTCTCACCACACCAGTCAACTTGTTGTGTTGCTCTAATATTTCTCTATAAATTTATTCATTGACAAGCTGGAGAAATGGATTCTCCAAACATTGAAAAAAACTTTGTAGATGCTGAAATTTTTACACAACATCATTTATTTTTAATATATATTTTATTTATTTATAAAATTTATTTAATATGAAATTTATTAAATATATTATTTATTTAAAAGCTATAGATTAAAATTAGGTTTATATATATGGATAGTGTTACAACCATAGTTAGTGTTAGAGATAGGTCTAAGATTAGGATAATGGTTTAGAATTTCTTGTTAGGGTTAGAGTTAAGGTTAGGATTAAGGTTAGAGTTAGGGATAAAATTAGAGTTAGGGTTAGGTTAGGTCATGTAAATAAATAATCAGTAATCAGTGGTGCCAAATCATATGTCCATCATTATCAGATCCTCAGTGAACCATCATCAAGAGAGAGATTTGAAAAAGATGAGAAGAGATAAGTAGCAAACGTTGATGAAAAAAGGGTCCACACAATCAAATCTAGAAGCAATTAGATTTAAAAACTTATATATATATATTTTTTAAAATCTAGAAAATAATAATTACAATACTATAAAGGCAAGTACTAGCCACTATGTGGCACTTGTTTAATATTAATATAGTTATTTATTTTTAAAATTAAATTAACAAAAAGCATGTGGTTATATTTTAAATAACTTAAGGTCCCAATTCATTACATATGAAATGGTCAAAGTCATAAATTAAATAGTACTTTATAAAAAAAATGTTATTTTAACTAAAAAATTGACTCATCCCATCCATTCTTTTCATTTAAGTTTGTCTTCATTATCTCTTGTTTTCCCCAACAATCTAGGAGGCTAGGCCTATTTATTCCTAAATTAGAAAACCTTACACCTTTGAACATTTCCTATTATAGCTTATAGAGTATTTATTTTCCATGGGTAAGTTTTCGGATGGAACTATTGTACTATAAATATTTGGAAGTCCAATCTTGTGTCTAACTAATATATTTTTAACAATAATAAACCTGTCCTCATACTAGATCCACATCTCCTATAATACAATAAATTATGAAAATACCATTTCAAGCTATATTAATGTCCACCATTGTGTACTTAAAATATCATCAATTACCTTTTCATCCCATTAATATAATCCAAGAATTTTAAATCTCTTATATAGATTTATTGTATAAAAAATGGTAAGAGGTGGTCCCTCACTACACCAAATGGTATAGACATTATATGCTTGGAAAGGAAATAAGCCCTAATACAAATTTTGGGTGAGGTTGTTCACCATATCCAATTCCATCAACTATTTGATAGAATTCATAGAACCTAATTCATCATAGATAAAAATTGATTGTAACCATCTATCTATGACATGACCTTCATAAATGGGTTCCTTTTGGCCTTTACATAGGGTGGGTACAAAAATATGGGGTCCAAAAAGTGGCCCTTTTTTTTGAAAATCCATAACACAATCTCCTTATAATACGCTCACGTGAGTGCACATTATGGCTTTGTGTGACTGAGCCTAAGGCTCAGTCACACCGAAGCTATAGCATGCTCGTATTATAATGTGGGAACATTATGTCACATTATAAGAAGAAAAAAATCAAAGTGAATTCATTATTTCATTGTGCTTTTTTTTTTTCCATTTGCAGTTTGCAAACCCTTCCCAAGTGTGCTCACTTTATTGAGAGCCAATTATTCACTAGTTTCTTCATCAATTCTTCACCAGAATGCTACCACATTGACAAAGAGCTCAAAAGAGTAAACTTTTATTATTTTTTTGTGATTTTTTATTAAATAGGTAGATTTAATATGTTTTTTCGAGTTGATAATCCATATTATTCTCCTCTTCAAAATACTTCTCCACCTCATGACCAAATACTTGATTTTCAACCACCCAAGAAACTCCTCCAACAATTCCTCAACATCCTCCTAGAAATTAAAAAAAATTAATGGGGGAAATTGAAAATAACAAAAAACAAATTGAGGAAATAATTATGAGGTTGAAAGATCCTACAAGTTCAACCTCACAAAGAACCATGCTTTCACAATCACTTGAAGCTATGTTAACACATGTAGATTCAATTACCAAGCAATTAAGTTGTTGAGCAAAGAAGAAATAGGAATATAGAGAATATTATGCAGATAAACTATCCTACAAACAAGTCAAAAATGAAAACAAATACAAAATTTGACTTGTGCTCCCTTTTCACAAACCCACAGACAAATCAACCTCTACACCCTACAAGCAATAGGTTTCCTATCTATTGGTGTAACCACCAAGGGATAACGAACCATTTTTGGCAGAGGTGGTGGATTTTTTTTATCATCCTCCATTCAACAATAATGAGGTCCCACAATATTTCTTGAGAAAACTCTATTGCAAGTTTTTCCTCAACAAAGTCCCTAACTATTTTGATATGTGATACCTCTAGGGCAGAGGTGGTGGGCCTATACAGGATAGATTAGGGGCACATCTTGATCCACAACAACTAGCAAGATGAGCACATGCAAGACTAGCTTATGAGAATGTGGCTATCCCTTCCATTGTGATGGAGAGTGTTCAGGTCAAGACGCTATACTCCATTAGTTCCTTGACCCAAAGCATCATAGAGCGTGTCAATCCTATAGTAAAATGTGAGCCAGGGGAGACTTTGAGGGGTAGGGTTTCACCCCATATTTTTCAGGCTTATAGGTCACCCTGTGGTTATGATCCCACGGATAGTCAGGAGGCAAGTGCATAGGCTACATCTATAGCTTACCAGTTGGTGATGAAAAATGCCCTCCTGAATGAGGTTTTTTCCCTTGATATTAAGGTAAATGTTAGCAAGTTCATTGAATTTAATTTATTAAATTTCATTTTTGAAATGCAATATTAACTAATTTAGTTTAATGATTGTAATAAAATTTTAGGGTCATAGCATTCATTCCATTTTTAGCAGTCCTCTACCTCCGTATTAAAATATGACATGTATTTTTGAGGTATGTAACTAGTGAACAATTATAAATATTACATGTGAATAGCATTCTTATATGAATGGTATTTTAATATCTGATTTTGGATATTGAATAGGTTAATCTTGGAGATTTCATGACAACACCTCCCATTGGTGGTTGAGTTTGAAGCTTCACTCAGGTAATAGAGAAAGAGTTTAACTAATGAATTATACTTGATAGATTTATGCAGTTTATATATTCATATTGTATATTACATTACATTGTACATCTTTCCAACTAAAAGCATTACTTCACATTCCCTAACTAATAACTAGATGTTGATAAATGATAAAATTTCAATTACAATATATATTTTTTGAGAGAAACAATATCAACAGTGATGCAATTACTTTACATTGCATAAATAATAACTAGGAGCCGCTACGAATTGCATTTTATTGTCATGGGATTTCATGAGACCACATTTTATTGAAGCATTTTTTCAAATAGTTCACTACCTTGTCTATGCTATGTATGCTTGGAAAATATGTATCAAAGTATAATAGTAAGCAATAGCATAGATAAGGTAATGAGCTATTTGAAAAAATGCCTAAAATAAATGTGGTCTTATGGTGATGTCCATCATCATGAGACCATATTTCTTTGAGGTAGTTTTTCAAACAACTCATTGCCTTCTTTATTCTACCACATTTTCCATACATGCCTACCAAAGCATTTTATCAAATAGTTCACTTCCTTGCTGCGATGGCTAAAAGTCTAAAACATGCGATTTTGAGCAAACTACGGATCTTGCTTGGAAAAAAATCCATCAAAACATAATAGTAAGCACCATAATAGACAAGGTGGTGAGTTGTTTGAAAAAATGCATCAAAGAAATGTGGTCTCATGGTGATGTTATTTGATGCATTTTTTTGAAAATCGGTATGAGACCACATTTCTTTGATGCATTTTTTCATAAATGTCATCACTTTGTCTATGCTACCACATTTTCCATACATGTATACCAAAGAATTTTATCAAATAGTTCACTTCCTTGCTATTATGGCTAATATCCTAAAACACATAATTGTTTTGAACAAACTATGAATGCTTGGAATAAATCTATCAAAGCATAATAGTAAGCAGTAGCATAGACAAGGCGGTGAGCTATTTGAAAAAATGCCTCAAAGAAATGTGGCCTCATGGTGATTGAGTTGTTTGAAAAAATGCCTCAAAGAAATGTGGTCTCATGGTGATATCACAATGAGACCACATTTCTTTTAGGAATATTTTCAAACAACTCACTGCCTTGTCTATGCTAGCACATTTTCCATACATGTCTCCCAAATTTCTTTAAGGATATCACCATGATACCACATTTCTTTGAGGATTTTTTTCAAACAACTCATTACCTTGTCTATGCTACCACATTTTCCATACATGTCTACCAAATTATTTTATCAAACCATTGACTTCCTTGTTGCTATGGCTAAAAAACATACTAAAACATGTGCTTTTGAACAAACTATGGATTCTTGGAAAAAATCTACCAAAGCATAATAGTAAGCAAAAGCATAGACAAGGAAATGTGTTGGTTGGAAAAATGCCTCAAAGAAATGTGGTCTCATGGTGATGTACATCACGATGAGACCACATTTCTTTGAAGGATTTTTTCATACAACTAATTTCCTTGATTATGAGCACCATATTTTCCATACATGTCTACTGAAGAATTTAATCAAAAGTACAAATAATTCACTACCTTGTCCATGCTACCACATTTTTCATACATGTCTACTAAATTACTCAAGATTTTGTTGACTATCTCGTACACTATTTTAAGCCATGACCTACATTACTATTCTAGTTTTAATAATTAAATAATGTTGTTCTATTTTCAAATGATGCAGGCAAAGAAACCTCTTGATGTTCATATGGAAATGAAGCATGGTGTGTCTTCTACAATTGATAGCTCGACACCGTTGATGGAGGTATGAGGTATATTTGTAAATTTCAAAGTAAATTCTTTGTTATAGTTGTTTATTATTGAAACATTAAATGATTATTTATTTGTAGTTTAATTTCTATTTGGATGGTTTATATAAGACTTTGGAACACCACAACTTGAGCATGCAGATGTTCCAATTGAGGAGAGAGATCATTTGGGGGTGGTAAGTGATTATTTTGTTAAATATTTCATTTTTTATAATGTAATTTCTATATGTTAATGTCTTTACTTTTTATTGTAATAGTTGAAGCTTGATTAGGAACTAAATAGGAGGAAAATCCCTCGAGTTCAAAAGTAGACAATTGTCATATGCATCTCCACCCTCCCAATGAATAAAGGCTACCCATCTATTTTCTTCACCTAAAGGAAAATGAATTTTGATTGGGGTCCTCTGTTGTATACTTGTATGGCATTTTTGGAAATATTTTTTATTGCATATACTTGAAATTGTATGCCTATGTAGCATTCTTGTAATCCTATATGGCTATTTTGTATATATTTTATACTTATATTGACATATATTGATGAACCCCTATATGTCCATTTGGTTAATACACATCCTTTTTATTGATGGTGTCCATATTCGCATTATAAATCCATGCTTGAATAGATATTTGTAGATGGTTTACTTCAAATATTTAAAATCAAAGTTTTTTTCATGCACTCTACTTTTACATAATTGTAAAT
The DNA here is from genome assembly GCA_007258455.2 of Sequoia sempervirens. NCBI lineage: Eukaryota > Viridiplantae > Streptophyta > Pinopsida > Cupressales > Cupressaceae > Sequoia > Sequoia sempervirens. The sequence continues at coordinate 9,706 of VDFB02249161.1, forward strand.
ATATAATAATGTTTGAACCTTATTCTCTTGTAAGATTATTGAACATTAAATCAATCATATGAATATAGTAATTATTTATGCTTCATGCTTCGTATGCTTCATGCTTCATGATTATTATGTATAATTCATGTCTTCACATGTATGATTCATCCTTCATGTGATTAATTCATGTTTTCATGTATATTCTTCATGCTTCTAGTGTATAATTCATGTATTATGTGAATTCACATGTACGCTTCATGCTTCGTGTGTATACTTCACATATTACATGTATTCATGTGTATGCCTCATACTTTGTGTATTATGTATATCTATTATTTTGCTTCACAATTGGATGTATCTTCAACAAGATTAGTTCATGTGTATTAAAAATACTATTTTTCAAAATAATTTCTAGGTCAATAAGCACTATCATAAAAGGGAGAGAAATATATCATTGAAAATTTCAATTAAGAATAGAACCGTAGGCAAGAAGTTGTGACCCTTCAAGTAAGAAAGACTATGACCCTTTTATAATGAAGGGAAATGACGATGCCTAGCATAGATGTGCCCAATTGGATGTGTTTTCTCTAATGGTTTGACCCCATGAAGAAGAAAACAAAAAGTAGCTTATCTTGCAACTTTACACTACATGCATTTGACGCTTTTTGGAGCATCAGAAAAAATTTCACCATGGGAAAACAACTCAAGGCTATCAAAAACAAAGAGGTGTTATTGTAGAGGGTCCCTACATGATCTCGCAACATTAGATGAAATGTTTCTAAGTAACATGGTTTCTGAGTAATCACTTGTAGAAGTTTGTTTCCCTTTTGCACTTTGGTCTCTTAAGAGACTTCACTGATACAATGTAGCTTAAACTGTTTCGACATGTTTGGGTGTGAAACATGACCTTGCATAGCATAAACCTGTTAGTGTAGGTTTTTTACTCCTTATTATAAGGTTTTTCCTACACATTTATTTAAGCTTGCTTAGGTTAATAAAGCATGTTTAATTAGGTGAGAGGATTATGATGTGTCACCTTCCTACATGTGAGCATCTGTTAGCTATCTTGCGAAGATACTTTACTATCTTTAGTACGATAGATGGTTGCTCCTCATTGGTCGGTGTTGCCACCTCCTCCCTCTCTCTAGTTTATATAAGCATGCTACCTAGTTTGTTTATTCATTCGATATTAGAGATAGTTATCTGATGCTATTTTACCATTCGAGCATTTTAGATCAATATCTTGGTATCGTTGTTATGTTGTTTCAATTGCTTTTGCATTTATAGTTTATGTTTCTAACTCTTTCTATTGATTCTGGGTTATAATCTATTTTACAAATTTTAACATGGTATCAGAGCAAGTTTTGTAAGGTTAGATTCTTTATAGAGATCTTGTAAAATCCCGTATACTCTTCTCTTGCATTTTTTTTAACGATCTGGAGAATCAGAAAGGATTTATGAAGATCCAGTAATCTTGTTTCTATCAATCGGCTTGCATACTTTGTGTTTCAATTATTATTGCAGGTTGCAGCATGCTTTGCTTGTCTTAGGTAGCTGATAGATCCTTTGCATGCCATTTTTTTGGTTGTTGGAGCCATTTTTTGTTGCTAAAGGCGTCTGATTTATATTAGATCTACATCTTCTGTACATAATGAGGAAAAACGCCTTCTGGGTTTTGTTTACTGCATCAAAAAACTATCTAGGTATCTTCTAATTTTTGCATGCAACCTATATATTTTGCAGAATCGAACTTGGAAAGCTACAACAGACCCCCTCTCCATTGGCAGTTTCAAATTTGAAGACAGTTTTCAAATGCTTCGTTCTTGCTCATACAGACTCCATTTTTCACAATTTTTTTTTGATCTTGGCTATTTTTTCATGATCTATGCACTAGTGCAGTCATTTTTTTATTTGGATGCAGAGATCTGTCAGAAATTACAGATTCTCATTCGTGACACTACACAGTCCTCATTTTGGGAACTTTGAAGAGGTATAACTTTTGCATAAAACATCAGATCGAGGTGATTATTTTTTTGAAAGTGAATTTTTTTCGTGTAGCTTGCAGCGGTGTTGTTTATTTTATTAGGTATTGTGCCTAAGTTGTATTTTTTAGCATATTCTCCTTTTGAGGATCTGTAATAGCATTGAGATCAAGTCCACTCAGTATTTCTTACTGGTGGTTATTGTAAATGCACTAAATATAAAGTGCCAAACCAAATTTTCTTGGGGGGGTTCTTTGATTGAGTAAAAAAGGGGGGGTGTCTTGTGTGTTCGTGCATCTTTTCTTTCCTCACAAACAACAACAATCTAATTTTGCATTAAAATGGATCAAACAATAGTACCTATACTCACACCCTACAACTAATATGAGTGGAAGTTCAAGATGACTATACAACTTAAGAAGTTAGGATTGTTTCGAGTAACTATGGATATTGAAACTGAACCATCTCTAATTACAGAAAAGCCTAAATGGTTTAACAAACTTAATGAAGCTTTTGGAACTCTATGTATGTCTGTATCTCCTGATTTACTTTTTCATATTGAGTCTTCTACAACACCAAATGATGTATGGACTACTTTAGAAGAACTCTTTGGTGCACAAGATGAACTTAGAGGTCATTTACTAGAGAATGAGCTGATAGGGTTAAATCCATGTAATTTTGATACAATTCAGGATTTCTTCACAAAACTAAAGGCTTTAAGATTGCAGTTGAAATAGTGTGGGATAGAGAAGAAAGATAGTCAATTTATTCTAAGCATTCTTTCTAAACTTGTTCCTAATTACTCTATGTTTTTTTCTACATTTTATGCCACAAAAAGTGCCTTGGGAACCACATATAAGATTCCTTCTTTAGATGATTTTGCCAATGAACTCACTAAGGAGGAAGACAAATTGTTCAAATGGGAACAATTAATCCCTCTAAATCTCATGCCTTGGCTGAAAATCAGGGCACTAAAGATTAGAAGGGAGTTGCTAAGAAAGAGAAGAAACAGAAGAACTAAGAAGAAAAGAAGCAAGAACAAACATCAATTGGTTCTAAAGCAATGAATAATGCCTCTTCTTCAAAAGGTGGCAAGCCTAAGAAGGAGAAAATTCAGTGTTCCTATTGCAAGAAACTTGGTCATGATGAACATAAGTGCTTGAAGAAATAGATTGATCACCTGTCACATCTTCTTGAGAAGAACAATATCTAGGTGTCTGATTCTGTCAAATAAGTCTCAATGGAAGGGTCTTCAAAGAACACAGAAAAGAGTAAGGGGAAAGGAAAGGGAAAGGCCTTAGTTGCAATAGCTTCTCAAATAGGTTCTTGGGGACTTGACTCAGGTGCTTCTCACCACATGGCCAATAAAAAGGAAAGCTTCTCATCCTTGGAGTCATGTTCTATGCCTGATATTCTTATGGGTAATGATACACCAAAAGTTCTTGGGAGAGGGTCTGTTGACATTGGTGATGGGACATTCCATGATGTTATTCATGTGCCTTCTTTGTTAATTAATCTCCTATCTATCTACCAAATCACCCATAGAGGTTCTAGTAAGAGAGTTGAATTTACACCCGATTCTGTGGTTATTAGTGATCTGCACAATGGGTCTACAATTGTTATAGGAAAAGTTGATAACCATTCTCAACTCTATCACTTTTCTCATTTTGTTCCTGATTCTCCTTCACTAGCATTGCTCACTCATTCAAATGAGGTGAGCCATTTCTGGCATCAAAGGTTTGGGCACTTGAACTATCGCTACTTGTAGTAGCTCAGTCAACATGACATGGTTATAGGGTTGCCTTCTATTCAATTCTTTGATGGAGTTTTTCAAGGCTGTATTCTTGGCAAGCATCTTGAAGAAAAAATTGACAAAGGAAAAGCATGGATAGGCACACAACTCTTGGAGTTAGTACACAGTGATTTGACTGGTCCATTTCAGCATCCTTCATTCAATAGAGCTAGATATGTATTGACCTTCATTGAGGATATTTCCCGATACACCTTTGTATATTTTGTCAAACAAGATTTTGAATTCTTTGAGTCTTTTCAGGACTTTAAAGCTTTTGTAGAGAAACAATCTGGGAAGGTTGTCAAGGTTCTACACACTAATAATGACAGGGAATATGTCAACCAGAGGTTTGAGCAGTTTTGTGCCTCAGAGGGTATTAATCTATAGCACATAGTTCCCTACAGTCCATAGTAGAATGGAGTTGCATAATGAAAGAATCGGTCATTGAAGGAAATGGCCAATTGCATGATCCACTCCAAATCATTGGCACCTCAGTATTGGGAAGAGGCCATCAACTATGCATGTTATATCCAAAATCGAGTTCCTCACTGAGCTATGAAGGGGGTAACTCTTTTTCAAGCTTGGACTGGTTAGAAACGCACAATCAAGCACTTCCGAGTGTTTGGGTCTCCTGCATGGGCCCACATTCTAGTAGAGAAACACAAGGCAATGGATCGGCAGAGTAGGCCTTGCATATTTGTTGGCTATCTAGATAGTGTCAAAGGCTAGAGGCTACTCCACCCTACCAAACATGAGCTCTTCATTGAGAGGAGTGTTTAGTTTGAGGAAGATACTTCTTCTACCACTTCTCCATCCTTCATTTGCATGGAGACATTGCGACTTCAGGATGATAGTTCTTCTGAGGATCTTAATCCTCTGGAGGAGTCTTCTTCCTCCACTTCAGATGGTGATGATGAGGGTTGATCTTCCTCCTCTCTTAGTCATCATTCAAACAATAATGATTTTCCTCTAGATTCTCTTGCCATTGGGCCTCTTTGGGCTTGTCAGACTTTGGAGTCAGCAGGTGATTGGATTGGTGATCCTTCAGATACGAGAAGAACAAGGTGACAGTTTGAGCAAGCTCCTCGTCTCTTCTTTTATTTATATTTTGATCCACAATTCTTCAAGGAAGCTTTTGGTGTCCCTGAGTGGGATGCTACTATGTAGGAAGAGTTCAATTCCTTGGAAATGAACCATACTTGGGATTTAGTCCCACTTCCTAAGGGAAGAAAACTTGTTCGATGCAAGTGGGTCTATCAAATTTTTTTTGCTACAAATGGGTCAATCGACAAACATAAGGCTTGCTTGGTTGCAAAAGGATTCTCCCAAGTTCCTGGGATTGACTACTTTGATACTTTTGTGTCAGTTGCCAAGATGAATTCAATCTGACTTGTCCTTACCATTGATGCAGCCCATCGCTGGGAAGTTCACCAGATGGATGTGAAGAGTGCTTTTCTTCACAGTAAACTTCAAGAGGAGATATATATGGAGCAGCCATAGGGGTTAATCCAGGATCCTTCACTTGTCTACCAACTTCGGAAGTCTCTTTATGGCCTTAAGGAGGCCCCACGAGCCTGGTATGCCAAGATGGAATCCTTTCTTCTATAAGTTAGGTTCACTCGGTGCCATTGTGATCCAAACATCTACATTTTGTAGTAGGATGATACTCTCACTTTCCTTGTTCTCTATGTTGATGACTTGTTGATCATAGGGATTTCCACATCCAGCATCAAGGTAGTGAAAATTTCCCTTCATGATCATTTTTTGATGTCTGACTTGGGTCTTCTTCACTATTTCTTGGGCATTGAGGTTACACAGTCTTTGGTTGGTATCTTTCTTTCTCATCCCAAGTATGCTCTCCAAATTTTGCATGGCTGATTGCAAGCCTACGTCGACTCCATTTCTATCAGGGGTCAAACTTGAGGCTTCTTGTTCTTCACCTTTGGTAAATGCTACCTTGTATCACCAATTGGTTGGAAGTCTCATATACTTGACTCACACGAGGCCTGATATTTCTTATGCTGTGGGCCTAGTCTCCAGGTTCATGCAGGAGCCACATGAGCTGCATTGCAAAGAAGCTAAGTAGATTCTTCACTATATACAAGGCACTCATAGTTATGGGATTCATTATGTAGTAGGTGTGGATATTGACTTGGTGGGATACATAGATTCAGATTGGGAAAGCGATTCTTAGGATTGCAAGTCTACTTCAGGGTATTGGTTCTCTCTTGGTTCTAGTCCAATTTCTTGGTCGAGCAAGAAGTGGTCTACTGTTGCTCTTTCATCTACAAAAGTTGAGTATCAAGTAGCAATTAATGCTGCTATTGAGGCCATTTGGCTTCAACACATTCTCATTGAGTTTTGCATTTCCTTCCAGAATCCTACAGTTATCTTTTGTGACAACCAAAGTGCTATTCAGATCTCTCACAATCCAGTCCATCATCAATAGACCAAACACATTGAGATTCACATGTACTATTTTCAGGAGCTGATTCATGAGCAGGTTCTTGATCTTCAGTATTGTTTGACATCAGATCAGATAACTGACATCTTCACCAAACCCTTCACTGAGAGCAAGTTCATTCATTTGCGAGCTTTTCTTGGGGTGTGACAGGTGTCCTCCTTTTAGGGGGCTTCTTAGCTCCTTCTTTCTTTCTCTCTCTATTCTAGGGGGAGTCCTCTCTTTTGTGGGGGAGGGCTTCTTCTCTTTGTGGGGGTGGGATTTCATTGTACATGGGTACCTCATCAGGCTTGATTTTTCGGGACCCATCTCTGTACCCACCTAAGCTATGGTTAAGGGGGGGTGTTAGTGTAGGTTTTTATTCCTTATTATAAGGTTTTTCCTACACATTTATTTAAGCTTGCTTAGGTTAATAAAGGATGTTTAATTAGGTGAGAGGATTATGAGGTGTCACCTTCCTACATGTGAGCATCCATTAGCTATCTTGGGAAGATACTTTACTATCTTTCGTACGATAGATGGTTGCTCCTCATTGGTCGGTGTTGCCACGTCCTCCCTCTCTCTAGTCTATATAAGCATGCTACCTAGTTTTTTTATTCATTTGATATTAGAGATAGTTATCTAATGCTATTTTTCCATTTGATCATTTCACATAAATATCTTGGTATCATTGTTATGCTGTTTCAATTGCTTTTTCATTTACAATTTATGTTTCTAACTCTTTCAATTGATTCTTGGTTACAATCTGTTTTATGGATTTTAACAAAACCTACCCATCCAAACATGTTGGAACTGTTGGTTTGGTCAAATGATGAATAGAATAAAAGTTACACCACTTTACAACTTTGCACTACATGCAACTAACACTTTTTCCATCAACTCTTCACCATAGGAAGACGACTTGGAGCTATCACAAACTGAGAGAGGTTATTCTAGAGGGGCCCTACATGATCCCACATTGATAAATTTTTACTCAAAATCCAACAAAAGCTCGTCAGAATTATTTTGTCAATTTTTTGATGAAATTTGAAAAGTCAAAATTTTGACCCAGCATCATCGGTTGGGTCAAAAAATTGATGAAATAATTCTGACAAAAGTTCATCAAAATTCTAACAAACTTTTCTGGGATTTTGATTCAAAATGTATCAGTGTCATAGGATCAGATATAATGTTTCTAAGTGACATAGTTTCAGAGTAATAGCTTGTCAAAAAAAAAATCCATTTTGCACTTTGGTCTCTTAAGAGACTTTGTCAGTACAATGTAGCTCAGAATGTTTTGACATGTTTGGTGCAAAAAAGGACATTTCTTAGTGTAAACCTACCCATCTAAATATTTTGGAACTCTCAGTTTGGTTGGAAGATGAATAGAACGAAAGTTACACCACTTTGCAACTTTGCACTACATGTAATTAATGCTTTTTCCATCAATTAAAAACTTTTCACCATGGGAAAATGACTCAGAGCTATAAAAAACTAGGAAATTTTATTATAGAAGGGCCCTACATAATCTTGTAGCATTAGAAAAAATATTTCTAAGTGACATAGTTTTAGAGTAATCGCTCATCAAAGTTTGTTGCCCTTTTACACTTTGGTCTCTTAAGAGACTTCACTGGTATAATGTAGCTCCGATTGTTCCAACATGTTTGAGTGTAAAAAAAACCTTTCACCTATATGGATGTGTTGGAACTGTTAGTTTGGTCAAATGACAAACAAAATGAAAGTTACACCACTTTGCAACTTTGCACTACATGCAACTGACACTTTTTCCATCAATTAAAAACTTTTCACCATGGGCAAACAACTAACAACTATCAAAAACAAAGAGAGGTTATTATAGAGGGCTCCTATGTGATCATGTAGCATGAGAGGAAATGTTTCTAAGTGACATTATTTTGGAGTAATCACTCATCAAATTTTGCTAACCTTTTTAACTTTGGTCTCTTAAGAGACTTCACCGATACAATGTAGCTCAGACTATTTCGATATGTTTGGGTGCAAAAAAAGACCTTTCCTAGCATAAAGTTACCCATCCAGATGTGTTTGAACTATTGGTTTGGTTAAATGAATAGAACAAAAGTTACACCACTTTGCAACTTTGCAGTACATACAATTGATGCTTTTTCCACCAACTTAAAACTCTTCACCACGGGTAGACAAATCATAGATATCAAAAACTAAGAGAGGTTATTGTAGAGGGTCCCTTCGTGATCTTGTAGCATTAGACATAATGTTTCTAAGTGACATAGTTTCAGAGTAATTTCTCATCAAATTTTGTTGCCCTTTTGCATTTTGGTCTCTTAAGAGACTTTGTCAATATAATGTAGCTCAGACTATTTCGACATGTTTGGGTGTAAAAAAGACCATTCCTAGTGTAAACCTACCCATACAAATGTGTTGGAATTGCCAGTTTGGTTGAAAATTGAATTGAGAAGAATCTACACATGCACCTTCCTCAACTTCTTGAGAGCACGAAGAATCTCTTCACTCAATACATTATCTATCTCGTTCGTTTTGATTTTATTCTTTTTCAATTTTTTTTAGAGTAGAATGACCTCCTTTTGATGATAAAATCTTCTTATTATTTAATTCTTTTTCTGGGTGGTTAATTTTAGTCTTCAGTTGTTTTGTTTCAATTTCAATACTTCCAATTATTGCTTTTGCATCTCATTTTTGACCTTCCACACATTTTTCCTCATCTCTACAGCTCTTACCTATTAACAATCCTTAGTATCCCTTTTCACAATCTTATAAATTATTTTTCATATCTTTTACGGATGGTGAAAGTTAGGGCTTATTAAAATCAAGATAAAGCACTAGAATTTCCCACCAAAAATAATTATAATTTCATGTAATTGTGAGGGCTAAAAGATGCAAATAGCATTAAAAATTTGACCATAACTATTATACCAACTATGAGAAGAGTTTTTAGAGCTGAAAGAGGTGTGTACCTTGCTACAAGAATCTTTTTTTAGGACACAAAGGACTCATTCACCTTTAGTGGTGAATGGGTCCCTGTTAGGGTTCTGGAAACTAAGATCTAGGTTATTTTCTTGGTTTTTGCACTCTCAAATTCCTAATTGTTAGCTCATGAAAACCTGTACTTAATTCTATAGCGTCAATTCTTCATTCTTGCACTTTGAAGGTCAATCTTGTAACTTGACAGTTTTGACAATTTTACTCTAAACTTCTCCACTTGATCTTCAACCTATAAATATGCAAATACACACTCAAGGGAAGAAAAAGTTGTTGATTTTTAGTGAATAGGGGTTTTCCTAAGTCAAACCCATCGTAGGTAATTAAACCAAATGATGAGATAATGAAATTGAATCATGAAGATGAAATGATGCAATTTCGATACCTTGTAAGTGAAAGGTGGAAAATTGTCAGTTTCTTCTAGGGTTTGGGACCTAGAATGACAATCTTCACTTTCACTCAAGAACAAACCCTTAAGATTTCAATGAAAAGGAGAAAGAGATATTGCAAGAGGGATATCCTAGGGGTTGAATGCAAACTAATAAGGGGTTCACCACCAAGTAAGATCTTGGAAAGATAAATGAAATGCAAGATGGAACACTAAACCCTAATTGAATGCAATGACCCACAAAATGACCTAGAAATGCAAATGGAACAAAACAAAAAAGTACAAAAAGGAGTATTTGCACATGGGAATATGGAAATGATTTGAAGGAGGTTTGAAACATAGGAAAATTTGACTTTAATGCTAACTGAGACTCATTTGACAAGCTGGGAAAATTAGTCTAGAACCTGGGTTTATGTGCAAGAACAAGAATCTACCAAATGGGAATTCAAATTTGCAAGAATCCGAATTTTGAAAAAAAATGGAACTCATTCACCTGAAGTGTTTAAACAATCCAGTTAGGGTTTTTTGAAGCTTCAAAGTATGATCTTTCTCTTCTATATCTGCTCTTCCCTTCTTGATTGATTTCCGAATATGAAACCTTGATTTTCAACATGTAGGTGTTCTCCAATGCTCTCCAATGGTTGATGACAACTTTGAAAATTTTGTGCACTTTGACAAATTATCTCTAATATTTCTCCTTATGAAATATAACCTATACCTTTAAATCAAACATAAATGAGAGGGAAAAATGTTGTTGGGTTAGTGGATAGGGTTTTTTTTCCTTGGTCAAACCCCTTGTTGGTAATCAAACCTTGAAATAAAATGAAATATGAATGGAGAATGATGAATCAACAAAATGTGATGTTACAACTCAACAAACCCTAGCAATAAGAAGCTGCAAACATGTATGGGATGGATCCAATGGATGTGGATCATGAATCTTGCTTCAAGGTGATAGATCTTGAGTGGAATACTTGCTTGAATCACAAAACCCTACATCACAATTGTTAGCTCAAAAATAAACATGATGCATGAAATATTTGACATAATGATATTTGTTTGAATGTTGCTCTAAAAAACTTGATAATCTACCCTTAAATGCTTTTCAATGCTCTTGTGAACTCAACTTTACTATTAGAATGCTCATTCTGAAACTTGCGAGGTGAAAAATTAATGAAAGAAACTTATATTGATACACAATTATGGAAGAATTCCAAAAATTACAACACTATAAGCCAACATCACATATAGGAGAATAAAATACCAACAAAAATTTGAATTAATTTTTATTTTGGTCCAAATGGGACTCATTCTCCGAAGGTGGAAAATGAGTCCCATTAGGCATAATTTATGTGACCAAATTTAAAAATTCTTAGAAAGGTGCAAAACCAGGTTTGGGACCCAAAAATCTAGGTGGGACTCATTCGTCCAAGGTGGTGAATGTGTCCCAGATCACTAAATTTGGGTCATTCAAACCTGAAACACCTGAATTATGATTGTGAAATGATTTGTGTCAGGATTAGTTTACAAGGGACCAAGACCTAATGTGAATGTGTCAACCACATTACAACACTAAATCAAGGAAACATTAGGCAAAATTAGGTTAATTCAATGACAATATTCCGAAATCAAGTAAGGAAAAAGGATAATTTTTCTATTACTACAATATTTTACTTTGATCTTTAGATTAGCCGCTCTAGCATCAATGCTTCTTCCTTATCATCTATTTCCAATTGTATTTTCTCCATGAAATTCTTAAGTTTAAGAATCTTTGAATTTATTTTTTCAAATACACCTATAGAATCATCTCTCACTTTATTTCCCTACAAAAATTCATACCAAATACAAAACCTTTTGAGGTTTTCCACATCTCCATTGCCATTTTCCCATTCCACATACTGCATGGGAACCTTCCTTGAAACTTCTCGAGAGAAAGAAGAATCTCTTCATCAAGCAATTGATATAATTAACTTAGAATTTAGGATGACTCATCATAATAATCACCTTCTATACAATTTAAATAATTTCAATGTTTATTTAATTCATGTCATAATAGGATGTATGAAGGGGTCCTAGTAGGATGTCTTAAGGGGTCCTAATATGATGTCTTAAGGGGATGCCTTAAGGGGTCCTAATATGTCTTAAGGGGACCAAAGAACTTGAAATTTTTTGGTGATGTTGCTCAAGGAAACCAAATTTAATAGTAATATACAAGTTTTTTAGTGATTATACAATAAAATTTAAAGTTTCAAAGTAGGAAAGCATGGACATTTAACAAACAAATATATAGAATATTAATTTTGATACATAAACTTACATAAAGTATTATTGTGTATGTACATGTATTTATAATTTGTAAAAAGTGTTTAATTGTGTATGTATGTGCATCTGAAACTTGTGCCTAGAATGTAGTAGGTCTTCACACCACCTGATATCAAAATGGTACAAGCAATATCAATGAAATCATCAAAATATACATATTTTAATTTATATAAAACTATCTATATGTACACAACTCAGGTACCTGTATTTAAAAGTATTTCACACATGTGTATAGGTTGAATCTACATCTTCTCCTTTTTGTTTCAAAGTATGAGATCAATGTGATGATGGCTTAAGGACACAAGAAAGGATAATAAAACAATTTTAATTATTAATGTACAAGAAATATCAATATATAATCAAAACATGTATTTAAATATAATTTAACTAATAATGATTTGTTTTTACCAAGTATTACATGTTGTCTAGGCTGAATTTGCATGGAATCTCCTCTTTGTGATGATGGATTAAGGATCTGTAAAAGGAAAATTTAAATCAATTTCAACTAATAACACACTTGAGAAATATCAAAACATGTATTTAATCTATTTAAAATGACAATATAAAACTAAAACTATGTTTACAAGTATTTACTTATTCCATTGTACCATCTCCATCCTCTTATTTTTGCAACACATCTATGATCGTCACATGCTCTTCCATAGAAATTGTTCATAGCACTTTACTTATAGGTCTTCCACGATGCTGATCTAGTTTTATATTTTTTGCCGCCACCAAATGTGAATAGTGTATAATCTTTTTACGTGTTTCATAATCTTTGAATGTAGGAAGACCATTCTCCCTTATCAGGTATTTTCGTAGCCAAGTGCCAACAATCACCACCAATTTTATTGGAAAACATGATAACCATCATCAAATAAATTCTCAAAATTTTCTTATGGGGATCAAAGACTAGTTTTAAAAATATACTTAAGGGGATCAAAAACTTGTTATCAAAACTTGCTTAAGGGGGTGTCTTAAGGGGATCACCATACCTATTGGATAATGATAGTCATCATCATCATCTCGAGGTGTTGTTAACTTATGTTTAGTCTCCACACAACAAGCCAACCAATATTCCATTTCCTCTTCATTCCCCTTAGGTGCAACAACAACATGCACATGTCCTACAAACAAAATTTGATTTAATAACTTGTGTGTTTCCATTTAATTTGACCAATCTACATTCATCCATTCATATGTACATAAGTAAATAATTTAGTATTACAAAATAGTAATAAAGTGAAATAAAATGAAATAAATTAAATTAAATTACCTTCTTGTAGAAGGTTTGAAACATTGTCATAGTCTTTTGATGTAAGCACTTGATCATTGTCTTCAATTGTTGTTTCATGTTGATCGTGTGCTTCTGTAGGTGTCAAGGGTATATGCAGGATCACGATGGGCCAAAAAGTGGCAATATGATGGGTATGTGTAGGGTATGTGGCAAACAACTTTTTTTACCCAAAATTGATGAAATGAAAAGGGTTTTTAAATGAGATCCTTAACTTTCAAGAAATATAAATTATGTTTTACTTTGAATTTAATAAATTATTATTATTCATTTTCTATTTGAGTTACGACTAAAGTCCCGATTGATATGATGATTGAAAAAAATCTATAGCTTTCAAACGGTATCACATTTTTTGAATCCGAAACATACGTCACATTTTATGCTTCTCATACTATAGGATTGAAAAAAAAATGAATTTCATGAAGTTTTGACCAAGTTAAGGTGGTCAGACATACAAGTTTTTATATTTTTTAAAAGTTGTAATAAAAAATTCATAATTAATTTTTTATTTGGAAAAAAATTAAAAAAATATATGCATCACATCAGGACATGAATCCTCTACTTATATCTAGAATATTATAAAAAAATATTATCATTTTATTGTGGTTAGGGTGGTCACACAGACACTTCTTATTTTTCCCTAAAGTTTAAGTAATACTGCATTGAAATTTCAATTTTTTACCAAATAGATTTTGTTTTTAATAAACCTAGTAGTTTAGAAACTACATTCAATTTTCCACAAATTCTATTTTTGCATACTTTTGAAATAACATAGATAGCTTATCCAAATTTTTATGTGAAGTTTCCTAACTCTAATTTTTCTGAATTTTTTGCCACTTAGGGGCCTATTTTTTCAATGATGATCCTGCAAATACCCTCAATGATCTTTTCTTCCAATCTTCAACCCATTTAGTATTTTCACATGCTTCCCAGTCTCTTGAGATAGAAAAATTAAAAAAAATGCAAGCTCCCTTTTCGAGATAGTCCATGTGCTTGCATTCAAACACTTAAATGAATGTTATTTAGAAGATCCACTAATTGTCTCACAATCAAGTCTAGGTAGAATGTTCTCTTACCAAAAGAATTGGTGAACTATAAAGTACTTGCGTAAACTAGGTGTAGATAATCTTGTATTGCACCAATCCACAATCCCACATGTATATTTAAACTGTATTGCATCCTCAAATTTCAATTGTTTTCTAGCAAGAATTATTTTAACACATGCACTAGCTTCATCATGTTCTCCTTTACCATGCCCAAATTCAAAAGAACTCCACATACATGTTGGACATTAAGTTCCTTGTGAACCCTACTTAACCAATAAAATATTTGAGCATTCTTGAACTATCTCGTACAATTATCTAACTATATGAGGTGTTTTGTCACCTGGATTCCTCTTTCTCTTAAATTTCTATAAAATATTTTGAAACCATATTAAACAAACTATGATGAGTGTAACCGATTTAAATTCAAATAGAAATGGTACTCTCTCAAAAAAATTCTATCACCCTCTATCTTATCATTTGCATGTTTATAAACAGTATGAACAAACATAGCTACTTGCACTGAATTATAATACTCTGACTAAATTTCCTCTTACAGAGCTAGAGTATAGCTTTCTGCAAAATCAACCACTGATAGTATACCACCAACTTGAAATATGTTTCTACATGTGTGAAATTGGCCATCAAGCCATCGATTATGTTGAGAGTGCATGACATATTTTGGTACAATCTTATTCTTAAATTATAATATGAATGCATGTATACTAACTTTTTTTGTAACTAAATCACAATGCTTTCCAATTTTTCCATCTTTAATAGAATATTTAACATTCTTAAATATTTTAACATCCACTAGTTGTTTTCCAAAATCATTATCAACACTTTCATGCATGCAAACTCTTAAGAATGAAAGATTTCCCTAACTAGAGCATTGTCCATAAATACAATAACTTAAATAAAATAATTTTGTATTAGATCTTTCACCAAACAAAATTGATATAAACTCCCTTATTGTTTTAAGTGGCATATTAATATCACATTCCTGTATAATTATGTTAGTAAGCAAAATATAATGTATATATTGAAAAAAATCATAAAAATAATGAAATTGAACATGTATTTTACAACAATAAGATATTTTTTGCTTATTAATTTTTACATACCAAGGTTTACATTTTTCAAAAGACCTTTGTCTTATTTTAATATTACCAAGTAACACTAAATCACCACAAAATTTTATATTAAATTTAGTTTGTATTGCATCTAATAGGTGTTTTTAATGAGGATCGCAAACTTTAGACCCCACTCTTAATTTTAAAACATCTCTAGCATTAGATGATACCCTAGTATTATTGTGCCAATATATTTTAATCAAAGTTTTAATTTCAACATTCAATTTCATGTTAGACCTTGGGAGTCAACCACTAAAACTCCAACATTGGTTAATTGGATCATTTTCTATACTTTCTCTTCTTTTTGACACTCTTAGCAATGTTTTAGGATGTATATTTAAAACTTCACTAATATTACTTACCATTATTTTATTCAAAGTTGCTTTATTAACTATAGTAGTTGTTATAGCTCTTCTTGTTGCATTCTTATCTTTAGATTGATTATTTTTTCCAATAGACTGAATGTAACTAGCAATAATAGACATAGCATGTTTTAATAATTGATATTTTCTTCTTTTTTAACAAAAATGCCTAAATTTTTCATTACTTTTCTCATTTTCCACATTCTCATCAATTGCATCATTAGTTGACATTGAATTGAAATTTTTTTACAATAAAATAATTGATTGTATAATCTATTAGCATGTGTTCTTATTTATCTCCAAGAAATATTACTAGGAAGATTATCCAAAACATCACTTTCAATTTTTAAATATAAATATATTCATTTTCAACATTTCTTCCTAGAAATTCATTTTCATTTTCAACTTCAAAACTATTTTTATTTTCATTAACAAAACAATTTCCATTTTAGGTTCAATAAAAGTATTTCCATTTTAATTTTACAATAAATGGATTTACATTTTCATTTTCAATAACAAAATAGTTTTCATTAAAAGGATTTTCTTTTTCATTTTCAACAACAAAATAGTTTTTACTTTTATTTTCCATAAAAGGAATTGGATGCTTCACCATCATTCATTGATTGAATTATTATTCTTCTCTCTTTGTCTTTGTTTCTCCTTCTCTTTCTTTGCTTGAATGACTTCAGGGGTCAATACATTCCTATCTTTCCTCTTATTCTGACATTGTGATCCCATGATTGAATTTTTTTGAATTATACACAAATGAATATCAAAAAATTGAGAGTCTTCCTTGTTTGTTCCTCCTTTAAACAAGTATCAATTTTTCACAAAATTACCCTTCCTCCTTCAAAGAAGTAGCAATTAAACAAATTTCCTCTTCCTCCTTCAAACAAGTAGCAATTGGACACAATTCCTCTTCCTCCTTCAAACAAGTAGAAATTAAACAAAATTTCTCTTCCTCCTTCAAACAAGTAGAAATTGCACAAAATTTCTCTTCCTCCTTCAAACAAGCAACTCAATTAAACAAAATTTCTCATCCTCCTTTAAAAACAATAGCAATTCAACAAAATTTCTCTTCATCCTTCAAACAAATAGAAAATAAATAAGATTCCTCTTCCTCATTTGAAAAAAAATAATAATTCAACAAAATTTCTCTTCCTCCTTCAAAAAAGTAGCAAGTAAATAAAATTCCTCTTCCTCCTTTGAAAACAAGTAGCAATTCAAAAAAAATTCTTTGTAACAGTGTCCCAATGATGCTTGCTTTCAAAACTATAAAAATCCCAAGTTGAAGAGCTTCAACAAGAAAAAAGGTGATAAAAAATAGGGAATATGTTGTAGTCGGCCATACAAAATAATTCTCAAACCTGAGATGTACCTCTTTGACAATAAAATTTAAAAAAATGGTCAAAAATAACTCGAGATCCCATTTTAGAAATGAGATCTCGAATTATATAAATCACGATCCCATTTAGTAAATGGGATCTTGAGTTATATAAATCAAGATCTTGTTTATTAAACAAGATCCACTAGTAAAGGAGATCACATTTATTAGATAGGATCTTATTCTATTTTAAATGGGAAAATGGGAAATGAGATCCCATTACTAAATAGGTTCCTATTTATAAAGAAAATGAGACCCCGTTTAGTAAATAAGATCTTGTTTCTTCAAATTTGAAATGTAGGCTAGATTTTTTCTTTATTAACAGGTTTGGGAAAAGTTTTGGGGATCTAAACCTAGACCCTAGATCTAGTTTGACCTGCAAGTAGAAGGTCCTAGCAATGTCACAAAAAAAAAAGTGACTCTGGGCATATGTCTAAAGACTCTTCTTGCAGAATTTTTTTATGAAATTAAAACTCATTATAGATGAGATAGTGTAGATTCCAAATATGTATTTTTTCTTACAATTGGATTACTTTTTTTATTTTTCATTTAATTTTTTATTAAAAGGGTCCATAAACTTGAATTATCAAGGTTTTTTAGTATTTTAATAATTTTTTATCAACGCAATGTTTTCACGAACGGATTGCATGAAAGTGTACTTCAAAAAATTGTTTTTCAATTTAAAAAAATTCAAAAAATCATAATTTTAGGTCATCTTATGCATGATGTACACGACGAGTTTTTAAAACACCAAATATGGCCAATAAAAATTAACAAAACAAAAACATTCAATAAAAAATTTAAAAAATATGAAAGCGTTAAGCCAAGGAGTTGCATAAATATTTTCCAAAAGACATAAAATACATTTAGGGTTGCAGGAGCGATTGGGACAGATGTATAGGTAGGTGGGATGGAAAGTTAGGAGCGGAACAATTTATTAGTGATAATTTAATTATCTAGTATTAAAACAAATCATTACATATTTGGAAACAAGACTCTAAGTACTACATTTTATGATTAATGAATTTTTTCAAGATCCCATCTCTAAGTTCTTTAAATTTTAAGGTCAAATGTGTTGAATTATGAAAATCAAGGAAAACACTTCCACTAAATGGCCAAAAAGTGGACTCAACTTCTTGCCAGTACCCTACACAGACTCCTTATATAGGGTTCTTCCAATCTACAATGCATTGGCTCACACTTCCATAGAGCACAATATCTTTATATTCCTGCATTTCCTAAATGTCCCACTCTCAAACTTTCTTCACTTTGCCTTGGTCTTCAATTTGTACAACTTGCCAAGTCTTGAATTCACCTCTATCCACATCTTTCACGACATGGCTACTTGATATTTTCTCTTGCTAAATTTTATCCTCTCTGCATAATGTTAAAAACTCAAGCAACACAAAATTTACATTCCTCTTGCCATTAACTTTTCCTCTTTCTATTCTTATCTCCTCACTATATTTTTCCCTGGCATATTAATGTATCCTATTCTTAGCCTCGTGACTTGGCATTGATATGTTTATGCACTATGGTTGATGCCACACCCCCTCTTCCTACACAATTTCTCTTTGCTGCTCCATGTTAATCTCTTGATCTAGGTGATTTATGAGTTCTATGGATTCCTCCTTTCCTTCATGGCTCCCCTATCTCCTTTAGCTGTCCCCTATCTACTATTGTTCATACAATAATTTTAAATAATGTACCTTTTTTGAGGATGGGAGATGAGATGTCACCTCCTAACTAGGCATTTTAATCGACCCCTTAGCAATATAATTCCTTCCAAAATGTTGTATGTTCTTTGGTATTCATGAATTCATTTGAATAAAATCATACCTTACAAGAAATGGATTCATACCTTTTCCATTGTGGCATATTAGAATCAATTTAGATTGGTGTTCAAGATTACATTAGGTAACATATCCACATAAATATGAAGGAAACTTGTAAATATGTGGAATAGACCAAATGATATGATTTATCCATTGACTAATGAAGCTGAAAATTAATTTTTTCAATAATTTTTTCCCAAGAGTTTACAAACTCATGAAACCTTACAAAGATGCATAATTCAACATTACAAAACTTTTCAGCAAATAATTTTTCCTCCAACCTCATGAATTATGAAATTTTAAAACTTCACCAAATCACCAATTGAAGTCATGAAATGATTAAACCTCCATATACATCAACTGTAAGACTTCAAAAAATTTTCCATAAAATCAAAGATGGAGTCAAAAAATTTCCTCTAAGAAGGTTTTCCATGAAACCTTACCAATCTCTTGAACCAAATTTTTTTTGGGTGATGTTGATTGCACGTTTGCTCAAGTGCTCTTGTATCAAACGTGTTTGGTAGGAAATTTTTGAGAATAGGCTCAAAAAGGTGGAGTTTGGCGATATAAAAACCTTTCTATATATTGTAAATAATCTATAGTTCAAAGCATATCGCTAAATTTCATTCACAAAGTTGCACCTTCTACTGCTGCACTCCTTTCTTCATCTTCCTTGTGGACTCATATCCACCATGAAACCAACCTCTTCCACCAAATACTTCCTCTTCTTCTCTTTATGCTTCCTAACAACATGTATTTAGTGCAACTCAACCCTTGTAACATCTTCATGCTATATAACTTGCAATATACCTTGCATCTACATCCATGACCCACTTTTCCCATTGTAATCTATCACTTATAAAATAATTTTCATACACTTTCTAGCTCTCAATTAATCAAGAATTCACACACCTACAATGAAAATTTTGAGCTCTTCCATCGTGATTCCTCTATACATAGGTTTATCATAATTTTTCTTCACATTTAGTAATTTTTTCCATATTTGATGATTTGCTTCACATTCAGTGATTTTTCTCACACTGGAAGGATTTGCTCATATCTCGATGATCCGCCATGCAACCCAAAGTCTCTCTTCCCTCGCTAACTAAAGTGTGTGTATTTCTCATATCAGACTCCATTCAGGCGATTAAATCATTAGCTTTTATACTATTGAGATAAGAGAGAAGATGAATATTTTTGATTCACTTTCACAAATTACACATGACTTTGTAGTCGATTGACATTTAAAATTGGTAATTAAATTTTTTAATTTCTATCAATTTCATATTAGCAACAATATACTCAAATATGATGGTAAATTAAATAACTTTATTTATTCAAATTTCATAGAAGATAAAATTACAATTCCTCCTCTATTTTGTACTCAATCCTCTACTGGGTTCAAGAATCTTACTCTTCAACTATCTAATTTTTCTGTTATACTAGACTAATTTATTCTTCTTCAAAAATCAATTCACAACGAATTCAAAAATCACACATACACACCTCTCTGACTCTGATTCAAAATATTTGTTAAGTTGGTTCAACTCACCTTTTTTTCGAGCTTTGTGATTTTAATTGGTTCCAAGTTAATTTTATTTCTATGTTGACTTCATATTAAGATTATTCTAATTTGTACTGCATTATTCAAATATCCAAAGAGTATGGTCTTTACATTATGACTTATTTCTCTCAATGTCCTACTTTAAAGTTTTTCTCACTTTGTTTGTCTTCTATTCATATGATGCACTGTCTTGATTTCACTACGACTTTCATTACTGTTTCTCACATCTTCCCAACATGGTTAATTGATACTTCCTGGCAAAATCATGATCCTCCTGGGAGAAGCATAATGTTGAAATTCCAATCACAAAATTTTAGATGTTGTTTTGCCATCACCTTTTACTCTCTTTCTGTTCTTATCTCCACCTATCCTCCTATACAAACGCATCCCCTGTCAGAATCTGGCCCAGTCCAAATTTATCTGGAATCAATACGTTCTCTCATGTCATGACCTGCCACCATGCCCCCCCTTCCCACACACCTTCACCACCACCTGACAGGGTGGATTAGTTCTATATTTCTTCCTTTCATATTCTATTCCTCCTTTAGTCGCCCCTATCTATTGTTGTTCATGTAATAGTTTTAAATAATTTCCCTTTGTTGAGGTTGGGAGATGAGGCATTTCCTCCCAGCTAGGCATTTTAATTCACCCTTTATAAGGATAATCCCTTTCAAAATGTTGCACGCCCTTTCGTATTCCCTAATTCATTTGAATACAATCATATCTTGCAAGAAATGAATTCATACCTTTTCTAGCATGGCATTTCAGAATCAATTCAGATTATTGTTCAAGATTAAATTAGGTAACACATCCAAAAAATATGATAGAAGAAAATGTGTGGACTATATCAAATGATATGATTCATCCATTGACTAGTGAAGCAGAAAACCAGTTTTTGTGAAAACTGTTTCCCAAGAGTTCAAAAACTCATCAAAACTTTTAGAGATGCGTAATTCAACATTAAAATATATTTCACCAAACCATTTTTCCTCCAAACTCACATACTGTGAATTTTTTAAAATTTTCTAAATCACTAATCAAATTCACAAAATGATTTTAAATCTCCATATCCATTAAGTATAATAACTCAATGTTGTTACCATCAAATCAAAGATGGAGTCAAAATTCTATTTGTAATCTAAAGGTTTTCCATGAATCATTACCAATATCACAAAGAATTTTTTTTTTTGGTGATGTTGATTGTGTGTTCGCTTGGTTGCTCTTGCATCGATTGGCAATTCTCAACTCCCTAATCTTCAATATATCGAGTCCCCTAAGGTTTGGGTATGGACACATAATATGTGTAGTATCGAAAAGGATTACATTTTTCCTTTTGAGAAAAGGATGAAGACTACTTTTAATATTATTAAAATGAATCATAAGGCTTTTATCTCTCATCACACAAAGGGTAGGGAATCATTTTGTGTTTAGATTTGGTAATTGTGTCCTTTCATGCCCTAAGCCTTATATATTTTTGGGAAAGAAAAGTTACCATGGAAAGGAAATATTTCTAGATTGGTATATCAAGTAAGTATTCTTTTCACATCATTATTATTTTCCTTAAGGATAGTCTTCCTAACAAGTGGCTTAATGGGCAGTTGAGAACCATAATTACCTACAAGTTTGACATGATCCATGTATTGTCTTCTTTTAGCTGCTCCTTCCTCAAATTTTTCTCCTAAATTTTTAACTCCATTCCTTCTACCTATTGTACTAAGTTTTATGTAAAGACACCTCTTATGTCTTTGTTCATTGATCTTGCTTCCATAATGGGGGCCCCAAGAAAAATATCTAAACCTCTATCTTGAGTCTCAGTTAAATAGAATGTTGAATTTTAGAATTTTATTGAGGAATCTAGTTTCACCCTCTTTTTTAAGCTATGCCAGGTCATAACAATAACCTAAACTCCAAAATCTACAATTCCTCAAATATGGGTAAAGTTTTTATTGATGGCATATGTTTTGAAGTTATTGTTAGCCTAATTGTGAAAGCCACATGCCTTCAATGTAAAGGTCTTAAGTTTGCAAAGGTCTACAATGGGAAGTACCAAAAATTTGAAGACAAGTTTTTTAAGGAAGGAAAGAAAGTGGTGCATCTATAGAGTAGTTATGATAGGGAAAAATTTCCTCCCCCTATAGCCTGGTAAGTATTCACTTATATATTATTTCAATCTTGAGGCCATATATTCTACTATACATGGTTACCATTTTCTATTATTAAACCATTTTAATTACAAAGAATGGATAAATGTGCCTTTTCTCTTGATTTCTTCCCTTACAACCTACATTTCTAAAGGTTCCTCTCCACCCCTTCATCAAGGCTAAATATATGCCCTCTAAAAATTTATGTGTGATTCTACCCCACAAACATTCCTGACTTCCATTGTTTCCTCTAAGGCATTACAACTCATTGAAAATTCCCCATAGTATTCCCTTAAATCACTTCTATCGATTTCTAAACCAAAGTCCAAAAAAGGGCACCTCCTACCTCTGCTTCACAAAATCCTCCTTCTAGAGTGGTCATAGAGATTGTAACCCCTCGAAAAGGACTTTCCTCTCTACCTATTAAGGGTTTGAAAAAGTAGGTGGAGCCCCCTAATATATAACTATTGAAATTGGGGATGACCTAGAGCCTTGTCATGTGGGTCTAAATAATATTGGGTTTGGTGAGAGATGCTCTACTAGACAGTAGTGTAAAGAAGAAGAATAATGGGAAAGAAACTTAAGGGAAAATATTAGAGCTTGATGACATGCATCTAGCTAAATCGAATGATAGTCAAGGTAACACAAAGCTAACACAAAGCTAGAGGACGAAGATGGGGTTTTCAATTTTGAAGAGGAGAGGGAGATTAGTGGTGATGAGAAATTCTTGGCAGAAAAGAACAAAGAGTAGTTGGAAGAATCAAAGTGGGAGGAGGATGATGGAAATGATAACTTTAACATGTTGATATTGAGGAAATGGAAAACATAGAGGACACCCGCATTGACCTCGACCAAAATATGGAAGATAAAAAGAAGAAAAAGGCTAGCATCCCCCTAAAGAATGAGATCAAAGGTTATAGTAAGGACATCAATAATAAGATTGTAGTCCTTGAAGAATTTGTTGTCAAAATTACTATGGTGGTGGATGGGATCATGCAAACATGCCATCTTTATAACTGTGTCTAGGAAGTCTAAAAAAAAAAATTAAAAGGAAAATTGGGAAAGAGTTAGAGGAGATGACCTGGCAAAGGACCTCAATTGCAGAATGTGTTAGTGAAAATAATTGGAGGATAACCATGGAATTGAGGAAGGCTAATTGAGAGCTCATTTTATCCTCTAAAAAGTGATGGTTCTATTTTTTT
>VDFB02249162.1:0-15725 GCA_007258455.2 Sequoia sempervirens
TATTATTATTTAGTGGTCTTTTAGAACTAGATAAAAGATGTAAAAGGGGTTTGTTTATTTTGTTTTGGTGTTTATAGATTTTGGTTTTCTTATGTAAATGACATAAAGCAAGAAAAAAACACCCCCCCACAATGCAAAAATCTAATCCCTAGTACAAATTGAAAGCTAGAAAACAATAGAAAGTAGTAATTGATTGAGACAAATATCTATGTGCCTGAAGAATTTTTTGATGAAATAGACTATAGATCTGGAAAGAGCACAAAACCACCTTTCTGATGCCTATTTGCTTTCAAAAAATAGAACAAAAATGAGCAAGTTATGCCCCTCGAAGTGCAAAAATATCATCAGACTTTGACTGCAAAAAAATGCAACCAAACTAGAGAATTCTTAAAAATTTCTAGCATCATCAGAACCGGCTCAGAGCCAACTTTCCAACACCTATTTTCATTTGAAAATCTAAGTTAAAACACTCAAGTTAGGCCCATTTGAGTGAAAGGAGGTGAAAATAATTTAATATAGGGCTTTGGTGGCTCTCTGGTGGCACTCCGGAGGTTGGCAGTGGGTGAGCGGGGCGCAGGTGGTGCGCGGGTGGCAATTGAGCGGCACTCGGGCGGTGCATGGGCGGTGGGCGAGCTAGCGGTGCGACGGTGGCTACCTAGCCGTGACCAACTGTTACCGCCGGTGGCCGTCGGGAGGCGCACCGATGGCGCAACTGGTCTGAATGGGTAGTGCCCAAAATTAACTAAAAAATTAAAGAACCAATTGAATAGAATACAAGAGATCAATCCTTATAAAAGGATATCAAAATCGAAGGGAAAACCTAACCCTAAAGGTGAGTGCATTTAATAATTAATATTAATTATTAAATGACTAATATATGTGCATAAAGTGAAGTCTTAAGAGGAGAGTAAAGTTAATTAATTACTTTACTCTAACAACAACAAGGCACCAACATACACCAATGCCAAAGAAAAAGAGAAGAAAAAAAAAAAAAGAGGGGTGGATCAAGCTTCTATCATTTTTTCGACATGATGTGGATCAGATCTAGGCTATTTGTCCAAAAATGAATGCTCACTCTAAGGCAACAAAACTCTAGGTTTTCCACTGGGTGAGTAATCGAAGAGGGTGCAACACATATGCACAAGGGTAGTATGTGCTCACACACACACGTGAGTGGCTATGGGAAGGTCATGCCTTAGTTCAACTTCATGTCCAACCATACCAAAGCTATACCTCCTGATAAATTTGACAAGGCACCACACAACAATGAACTTTGATCTTCATGAGGCAAGCAAAGCTTCATATGCTTGAAACTCATGAATAAACAAGATGGCTCCATAGGCAAGCAAAGTGTGTTATGCAAGGTTTCCATATAACCAAATTTGTGAATGCAAAAATAATGTAAAGAACATTCAAAAGAGTCTTTCTTAGTTCGTGTGAGATCTTAAACTAGGAAACATTGTGCCTAATGTCTCCAGGAGAGGACCAATCAAAGAATATAAGATTCACAACATAGGGGATGCAATGTGTCACATCAATCCACTAAGAGGAATGTAATATGCTAAGATAAATCATGCTCTTTACAGAAACCACACCCAATTTCATCCACAAAGAAAAAGACACATCGCATGAAGTAAAAGGACTACACAATGAAACATGAAAAATGCAAAAGAATAATGCCAATGTATGTCCCCATTTTAAAGAAATTTCTAAAAGCCATGTTGTGAGAAATTACTTTAGAGTAGCATATAATAAATGCTAATAAGAAGGAAGACACATGAGAGCTTACTTGGAAATCCCTATACCAGGTCAAATGTTTCCAAGTAAAGCTATGCCATGAAATGAAAAATGAGGGGTTGCCCCCAAAATGAAACTCCAAACACATGAGGGATGCATGGATTTTGGGTCAGTTTGTTCTTCCTAAAATATTCTTAGAGATCTTCGAACTATCATCATTCCCCAAATACTCATAGAACTAGGGGAATGACACAAAGAGAGTGGAAAAAAGAAAAACCTTTTGAGTCAACATGGAAGAGACTTGAATGTCTCGATGCCTTGCATAATCCACAAAAGGAAAACACAAGGCACATGAAAAAGATAAAGGAAAGGCTTTTGCATCAGCATGGAAGAGACATGAATGTCTTGATGCCTTGCGTCATCCCCTTGAAAAGAAAAAACAAGAGAAATGAAAAACATAAAGGAAAAGCTTTTGGGTCAACATGGAAGAGACATGAATGTCTTGAAACCTTATATCATCCCCAAAAGGAAAACACAAGACAAATGAAAAAGATAAAGAAAAAGCTTTTGGATCAACATGGAAGAGACCTAAAAGTCTCGATGCCTTGTGTAATCCCCAAAAGGAAAACACAAGACAAAGAAAAGGATAAACGAAAAGATGAAAGATTTACAACATAGAGAGTAAAGGTACAAAGAGGAATGCCAAAAAGAGAGAGAGAGATACATCAAATAGAATAGTACAGGGATCACATTACACACATGTAATGACACAAAAGGAAAAGAAATAATTCAAAAGACTAGTAAGGAACATGCGAGTCAACCTAAAGTAGGTCGTCTACATCCCAATCATGTTCATTGTATACCAAAGGCAGACAACTAGCCAAAAGGACAATAGCAAGTATTGAACTAGGGCCATTACCAGGGTCAACACTCTTCTTAAGAGAATTGTCATTTAAGCTCATGGAAGAGGAAAATAATGTATTCAATTCATTATGCACTTGTTCATCAATCTTAGAAACCTCATCATTGTCATCCAAGTTAATCACAACAGGAGGTCGAATGATAATTTTGAAAGAATGGTTTAGCTCTTGTTGTGGTATAATATCTTTTTGTTTCTGTGAAGGGGGAGACTCATCGCGCATTTCTTTGAATAGTCAAGTTTGGATCTTTATTTTCTTTGTTTATTTCTTCATTTAACTTTTAAGCAAGTGCATGACATCTATGCCTATGCTCTCTAGCACCTATGTTTTGTTTTGTTTGGTTTTCAAGTTGCATTTGTGTAGGAGCAGGATGATCAACCACAGGTTTCTTTTCATCCCTAAGGGGAGGAACGAAAGGATCCATGGAAGGTTGTTCAACCACTTTTTCTTTAACTTTGTAAACTTTTTTTATTCTAGGAGGCATGATAGGATTGTTTTCGTTATATCTCTTCATCTTTTGTAGGAAGTAGGAGAGGATCTATCTTAATTTGTTCTCGGTTGCTTGGCATGTCTTTAGTTTCAATCATGGTTTCATCAAGGATGGTAGGTTCGGTCGTAGATTTATGCATGTTTTAGAGCCTTGATAATTTTTCTATGTATTTCACCTTGAACTTTTGGTAGGATTTGAAAAAGAAGTCTTCTTGAGGTTTAATAGGCTCCATATGCTTAGGCCAAAAGAAATATAATGAAAAGTTCCCTCGAGAAGACAAAGGGTTAAAGCTAGTATGATGCACAATGAAAATTTAATTTTCAAAGGGAAAATTTAAGCATTTATGCACAACTGAAGGGATGACATTCATGGAGTGAAGCCATGGATAGGCTAGCTTCACACAAAATTGGTCTGACTATGGATGATGGAGAATGAGAAATCTAATGTTTTTGGTCGTATGGATGATGGATGATGAAGAAACCATTATGCATCTTGATCCATGCTTTCAGTTTATCATATCTTTCTTGATAGAGCTCATGCACAAGTAACAATCCTTCAATGATCACATTCTCTCCACAGACGAGACCTATTAATATCCTATTAGTGGGCTTGTCATAGATTCAACTAGCTATGTAAAGAGGACCATCGGGTGCATGTTTAAGAATATCTTGTGAGGAGAAAGCAATCTCAAGAGGCCTTTTAGTTTGGCCCTTATGAGGTACAACCTCGATCATTCCAACCATATCATCCATATGATAAATATCTATAGGATCATGTTGAACAATATCATTGTCATCATTCATGTCAACATTCATCACATCATTCTTTTTAGTTTCACTAGCTAAATGATGAATGAAATATTATGATTAGGCATAGGGTTGGTAAATATTTTCAAGTTTTGTTAAGAGGGGCAACAAACTTATTTCCTTGATCATTAATGTCACCCCCAACTGAAAGCCAACTGGAATCAATGTGGTCTTGCACAAGATGTTTAAGACGCTTACAATGTTTTGTGTCATGTCTATTTTGTCAATGATAATGGAAATAAGAATTTGATATAAAACTCAGAGGTAGAGGTTTATTAGGATCGATATTTTTAATGAGAGGTGCAAGGTAATCATTTTATGTTCTAAGATTTGTGACATTGTGTTATGAAGGGTATTGGGCAAGTGAGTGAATTGTCTTTTTAGGTCCCCATAGTTAAAGGTATCATCGCTTTTATAGTAGCTACCTGGGTGTCGACATGTTGAGTTATTTTTTGAGGGGGATTTAGTTGAAGGAAACCTTTATTTTGATTCCTAAAAGGTTGGTAATTTTTTTGGTTTGCAGACTCAGACTTAGTTCAGCTTTAGAGGTGAATTTTGCATCACGACCACTAATCGAGTTTTAATAATCACAGAGGGTAGTACATAAGTGCATGAAGGAGGGGAATTTCATCATGTGGTAAGCTTATCTTGTATCTTACTGTGCAAATTCTCTATGAACATCTTTTGAAAGTGAGGGTCAGGAAGCTAAATAGATCAATTTGGGAATAAAGTGATTGATAGCGTGAAATAAAGTCAGTAACCATTTCCTCTTCTTTTTACTTACATCTCATCAAATCAACCAAGGTCATCTTGGGAGTCATATGCATTTGGAAATGGTTGATAAATGCCTCAACAAGTTCATTGAATGAACGAATTGCGTTGTTTAGTAATGAAGAAAATCATTATAAGGAAATATCCTTCAAGGATCTAGCAAAAATCTTAGCCAAGAGTTTATCGTCAAGAATAAAGTCACTACATAAGGCAGTATAGGTAGAAACATGGTTAGAAAGATCTCCTTTCCCTCCATATTTCTTGAATCTAGGCACCTCTACACCTTGTGGCATCGGTGTTCACAATATCTCCAAGGACAAGGGATTACTTTTGAGATAATATGTAGGTGGGCCATTTTGATTTTTATTTATGGTGGAAACTTGTTTTTGAAGGGATGAAATAGTTTGCAAAAGTTGGTTTATGAGAGGTTCATTACTTGTATTGTGAGATGGGGGTGAATATGGTGGAGGTGTGTATGTGTTCGAAGGACAAGTGAATGGAATGCTTATAGGTGGTAAGGTGGTAGGAGATATGACGTGTGATTCCACAAAGATACTAGAGATGCTAGAGGAAATACCCAAGGAAGGAATTTGAAGATGAAATTGGAGGCAAATGAGTTGGTTGAGGTCAGTCAATGGAGAAGAGATGCTACTATTCGTCACCAATGGAGAATTGTAATACATCTATGGATCTCAGAGGTAAGAATCCTATTAGGATGATAGCACGCTACCTAGACGTCCACACATCACACTAGCATCTTTGACTTCTCAATAAAATATCCTCCTTCGACACAAAAAAAATTGAAAAGTGGATGAGAAGCGAATGAAGGATGTCAAATAGCATCACTAGATTTATTTATTTTAAGATATAGGAGAGACGTAAATGTGGAATTTGTAAGGGGTACAAATTCATGCTATTACAACTGTTATATCCTTCTCTGCTACTATTTTGTTTAAGAGTTTTCATTTGGTTAAGAGTGGAAAGGTTCAAATTCTGGAAGGGCTTAAGTTTTTGAGTAGACTAATTCACCCCTCCCCTCTTAGTCTTTGGGTGTGTTTAACACATTCACACCCAAAAACATGTCTTTTTCACACCTCAAGAATTCTAATTTTCCTCCAATGATACAAAAGAGGTGGAAAACTTATAAAATGGAGTTTTAATGGAAAATGGGAGGAAACTTTAAGAATTTAAAAAAGTATGCATATGGTCAAGAGGAAGACTTATGAATCATTTAGTGACACCCAAAGCACACATAGAAACAATAGCCACACACTACCAACACCTTTGTTACTTGGTCTCCATTTTTGTACTGCATACACACCCACCCGCTCACCCACCTACCCACTCCACTTACCTATTTTAGCACCTAATTTTCACACATTTCATGGTTTTCCCAATACTATTGTTAAAATGACCTAGGGAGCTAACTGAGGTAGATCCATCAAGTACCATTAACACCCCATTGTTTTAGATAGTAGAATATATGTTTATGTCAAGACTTGCAAAAAGCACTACCATTCTAGAGAATGATGTCAATGCACCACATAGATCATAGCACATTATTATATTGGACACCATTATAAACATTGAACAAGATCGTAATTGTGAGAATAGAACCATCATTGAACTGGACATTACAATATGTTCTCTTATCCCTAAAGATACAAAGATAAAACATAAGAAATCAAAATCTTTATTAACACTACAAAACATCCTTTATTTCTTTTCTTTCATGTATTTCTTTCCAAATATATATATATATTTTTTTCATTCTATTTCTTTATAGAATCTTAACTCCATATATACATGAACATTTATTTATGTTTCTCTCTATTAATTCTGAATATCAAACTATGAAATACAAAAACAAAAAATCTGGTAATTAGAAAACATTACTTTTTATCCTTGTCAGTAGGAGGTATCTAACTTGTGGGACCAATTCTGTCGTAAGTACCACGTTGGCAATGGAAATCTGATAACAAAACGAAAGGTGCGAGGAGGAAATCTGACGTGTACAATTTAAATTGGCTGGAAAATGTGGAAGACTCAATCAACGCTTGTCTCAATGAAGACCACAGAATGTCAAACAAAGCAACGGTCTAAGTCAGTCAAGTCTTTCCAGGCTGTCTACAGTTTATTATAGTTGAACTTAAACTATATTTATTTTATGTTTAATATGTTCTTGTTTATTTCGAAGGTGACTTTTATTTAAATAGTAGATACATTAAGTTTAATTTGTTGTTGGTGATAAGAAAGTCTAAAATTGGATTCAGATATTGAGTGTTCCAAATTATGATATTTATATTAAAATTTAATTGTCTATTTTAAAATTAAAATTAAGTGATCTATATTTGATGTATTGTCTATTCAATATTTCAGATGTCTATTCAATATTGCCTCTGCACTCCTCAACAATCTTTTGCCTCCTCGCTCTAATTTCTTTCCCACATCTGAAAAAGATTCGTTGCAGGGGAATTATAATGTTCCTGTTGTTGCTGATGAGGTGGAGGTAAAAGATATGGCATTTGCGGGTGAAATCTTTTGTACGCCAAGCTTCATGGGATTCGAAACGGAGATCGTCGATAGTTTTAGTGCTGATTTATTGTTTGGGAATTATAAGAAGGATGCATCTGAGCTTCCTCCATTGACCATCTCCCATGGAGATGTGTCTTGTGATTCTTTTCTCTGCTTAGACAACGACGACAACCAAAATGTCAACATGTAATTATTGCCTTCTTTTGTTTTTGCTTCAATGATTTCGTTCACTTATGTAACCAATTATTAGTTTGTAACTTTTCATCATAAAATGGATGAATTTTAATGATTATATGAGATTACGCAGTTTAAGGGATTAAGAGGTGTATTCTTAATACTTTCAAGTTTTATTTGATGTTACTTTTTCTATTATAATCTTATCAGAAAATCAGTAAAGTCTTACCTCTTCAAATTATTTTGATATTCATTTAAATTGTCTACCTTAATAAAGATATCCTCATAGACTACGCACTCTATAATGATTCCACATATCTATGTTTACTTTCAAAAGTAAAGAGAGCACATCAGTTAGGATTGACGGGTATTTATCAAATCTCATAGAACTTGCAAACATGGCGACGTAGCAGAAGGACAGCATGTCCTTTGCCATTTTTGTTGCTGCATTTTTTAACTGTGCTTTGTTTCAATATTACAAAAAAGGAAAACGACAGGACGATTTTGTCATGATTCAGATTTATTGAGGTGGAGTGGGAAACAGATCAATTTTGCTTTCAATTTGACAACTTAGACGAGGAAGTTCACTCCCGTACGGTGCAGCTCCCTACCACAAAAATAAAAATAAAAGTCCATTTTTCAATTAATGCTAGGACCAAGGAGGGAGGGTCAAT
The DNA here is from genome assembly GCA_007258455.2 of Sequoia sempervirens. Taxonomy (NCBI): domain Eukaryota; kingdom Viridiplantae; phylum Streptophyta; class Pinopsida; order Cupressales; family Cupressaceae; genus Sequoia; species Sequoia sempervirens. The sequence goes on from VDFB02249162.1 coordinate 8,108, forward strand.
AAATTTACAATTTGAGAGGACATGACACTATTCCAGTCGATGATTATCTATATCTCAATCAACCAATAAAGTAGAAGAAAATAATGAGTTACAAGATAATCATCTATAGACAGCTGCTCCCCTCAATTTTGCTTTCACCTCGGCTCAATGTCAAGTGGAACTGCAAGTTTAGTCGAGCAAAATGGAATATGGTCAACCATCAAATTTGGAAGTCTAAAGCCGATGCGCAATCTCAGCTCTTGGCTTGGAAGATGCTTCATGTTAAGCTACCTATTGGTAACCACCTAAAATTTCTCCATCCTCCTTTATCATGTCCCTTCTGTGCTAAATCTGAGTCTATAAAGCATGCTTTCTGGTTTTGCTCTCATGCTCAAAACTTGTGGCATTCTCTTTTCTCTTTGCTTCCTGCCCTCTTCACTCACACTTGGTCATGGAAAACAACACTCCTTGGTGTCTCCTCTCACCATAATATCCTCACTCAACTATGCAGGCAAGTCATCCTTAAATTCATTTGGAAGTTTCGTTGCGCCGCTTTCTTTTCCAACTTCTCTCAGCCTCTTAAAATTGAAATTCAAATAATTTGTTGGAATCTCTCTTTACAAGTTACAAATTTGATTGCTATGCTCCAGGATTATTTAGAAACTAACAATGATCTTAAAATAGCTATCTACAATGTTCAAACACAGTTACAGTTGGTTGACGGATAGGCATCTTGCTAAGGAGGTTGCTTCTTGGAAGCTATGGAGTATTATGCCCTTTGGATGTTGAGCTGCTTAGACCTTCTTCTAAATGGTTGTTGACTAATGGTTCAAGTTTTGGTTATGAGTGGTGTTCTAAATCTTCTTCGAAGAGAGATTCTTATTCCATTTGTTGGAGTTTTGTTGTTGTAACAACACATTTTGCTATTGTAGAGTTGTTTATTATTACAACTGTAGTAGCATGCTTTACCTTCTATTTTACATAATGATGGTCTAGAACTGTTGTTTTTGTTGCTGTTGTAGCAGCTTGTCTTGCTACTTGTGTATGACCTAATGGTGGCCTATTTGGCCATGTATTCTCGCTGATGTAATTTGTTTTTTTTCTTCTTTATCCAATAAAAATAAATAAAGTAGAAGAAAATAATGAGTTGCAAGATTCTTCTAATTTGGCACCTACATAATCCAATGAAGTAACAAGTGATGATGTTGGTGCATTCAAGGATAAATTTGAAAATGAAAGTAAGAAAAATTATAAGTTATGTGATTATGAGTTTTTATGATAATAATGTTGAAAATTTATAAGTAGATGAGAGAAATAGTTATGAAAAAGGGAATGCACATTAAATTTATTTCAAGTGTAAAGAAGTGATAAAATATTAATCAAAGATTTAACCACAAGAATTTATCTAACTGGATAGTAATGTTTTCCAAACAACAAAGGAGGGAATGATGGCATTTCACATTTGTTGGTATATGTGTGTCAAGATTACTAGAAATCTAGTGAGCCAATTGTTAATAATTCACTTTATTTCGGTATGATTGTGAATGTAAATGAGAATAGTTGCATGGAATTAAAAACTCAAGAATTTGATTTTCCTTATATTAAATTAAATATTGCAATTATCCAATAGATGACCTCAACCAAAACTTAAAAAAGAAATATATGAGACTTTGGATAGGATAGATAACTAATTCATCATTATCTGGCTTTAATATTTTCAATAACCCAAGCTTGTCAATGAGGAAAAAAATGAAACATCTAACAAGTCTAATTTGAATGATCCTTTCGTATTAAAATTTTAAACTTATAGTAACCTATATTTTGAGCATGAGAAAAATTATGTTAATTCTAAGACATTAGATATCATTATTGAATCATATATTATGATAGGGAATTATCTAAATGATTTAATGTAAGAAACAAGATTGATGATAATTGTCTTCATGTTAATTTTTAAAAGAAAGAAATATATATGCCTTCTATAAGTTTGGACATCTTAGCTTAGATGAAAAGCATGGTTATGTTGAAGAAAGGTTTGTTGATTCAACTTTGTTAGACATAGTGTTTATTAAAATTTTATTTTATGATGTGTATGTACCCAACAATCATGCCAACTTGAATGAAGAAAATCATATTGAGGAATGTGACATGTGCAATTGTAATAAAGGAAAAAGTACTCCTTAACATGGCTTTGCACTGATACATTTTGAACCATTTTTCGACGACAAACCGTTGGAATTTCGATGGCTATTTGTCGCTATTTTTGCATTGGAATTTCGACGGCATTTGAAACATCGAAATTCTGACGGGTTGTCGAAAAATGGTTCAAAATGTATCAGTGTTGATTTAGTGTTGTAATGTGTCTAACATATTCACATTAGGTCTTGGGCCCTTGTGAACTAAATGAGCTTATTGATGCCTTATTTAGAGTGTTGTAAAGTGTTGTAACACACTTTCACACTTTTCTAGGGTTTTATTAAATAATTGGGCTTCTTTATGCTTTAATTGGACTTATTTTACATCCATAAGCCTCATTTAATGCATCTTTTTTAGGATAATCCTGACATGAACTAAGATCCAATCATAATTCAGGTATTTTTAGGTTGTGTAGCCTAGATTTAGTGATATGGGACTCATACACCACTTTGGGCGTATGAGTCCCACCTAGATTTTTGGGCCTCGATCTTGATTTTGTATCATTCTAAGCATTTTTGAAAATGTGTCACATAGTTAAGCCTTCTAGTGTGGCCCAAAATTAAATTTAATTCAAGTTCTTGACATGGTTTTATTCTCCTAGATCTGATGTCAGCTTGTAGTGTTGTAATTTCAAGAAATTTGGCATAAACAAGTATAAATACAAGGTTCTATCACTCATTTTCACCTAAGCATTCAAGTGATCACCAAAGAATTTCATGAGAGAATTCCTAATAGCAAATTAGAGTTCACAAGAGCATTCAATAGAATTCAGGTGTTTACAAGTGCATTCAAGAGCTAATTATCAAGTGTTTTAGAGCATTATTCAAGCATCAAGTATCATTTCAAAGTCATCATGTATCACATTTGTTTTTGAGCTAACATTTGTGATGTAGGGTTTCATGATTTAAGTTAGCATTCAATTCAAGATCCATATCATCCAAGCAAGAGTCAAGATCTACATCCATTGGAGTCATTTCATACATGTTTGTAGCACTTTATTGCTAGGGTTTGGTGAATTGCAACATTATATTTTGTTCATTCATCATTCTCCTTTCTTATTTCATTTCATTTCAAGGTTTGATTACCAAAACGGGGTTTGACCAAGGAAACCCCATTTCTACTGACAATTTTTTTTTTCCCTCTATGATTTGCAGATCTAGGTTGAAGACGCATTGAAGAGCAAGTTTGGAGTAAGTTGTCAAGTGTTCAAAGTTTTCAAAGTTGACACCTTGCATTGGAGATCATTGAAAGGAATATACAAGTTGTAAATCAAAGATTTAGATCTAGAAATCAAGTGGAAATGATGGAGCAGACATTGAAGAGTAGAATCAAAATTTGAATTTCTAGAAAACCCTAACTGGATTGATATGCAAATTCTAGCATATGAGTCTTAGTATAGGAAAATTTGTAGATTTCAAGAGTTTCAGTCATATCTCTACTAATTTTTATTCCTACCGAGAAACCCTAATCTAGGACTAAATCACCCAAACTAGCATATGAGTCCCAACAGGCATTAATTTCAATTTTTTTAGCATTTCAAGTCTTCATCCAGTCCTCTTTAGGTTTTTAGGTGCATACATTTCATCTCTCACCTTTCTATTTTGATTTACATGCATTTTTAGGTCATTTAGTGAAGTCTTGTATCACATTAGGTTTAAGCATTAGGTCTTCCATTTCATTAGTCTTTCCAAGCCCTAGATTCATGGTGAACCCCTCTTTAGTTTCTAATCAAAACCTAGGACAACCCTATTTCAAGATCTCTTTCTCCTTTGCGCACTTTAGATTGAGATCTCTAGGGTTTTCCTTAAATGAATGTGGTAGAAAAGTGTTGTTCTATGTCCTAAACCATAAAGAAACCATTTTTCATCATTTCATTTTAGCGAACCTAATGATAAAACATCATCATTTCTAATTTGTAGTGCATCATAGTCCTAGATCTTGCTTGCATTAACTTTGCATTAGGGTTTGCACTAGTGCATCTAGGGTTTCTAAATATTGCATTAGTGAAAGTGCATATAGGTTGCATTTTTTCATCTTGCATAATTGAATATGATCTGAAATCTACATTTGCATTTAATCTACATATCATACAAACTAAAAAGCATAAAAATCACTTATTTTTTAAAAAATTTGTGAAAAAAAACCCTCACTAGGGCTCATATGCCACTCCGGGTGATTTAGTCCCATTGTAGATTTTAAACTACTTTTCCAAAATTCAAAGCTTTGTTTCTAAGCTTTTGTTTTCTGTTGATAAATTTATGTTTTAGTTTAGGGCATGTGCAGGATCATGGTATGCCAAAAAGTGGCAATGGAGAAAAAAATACGTGTTTCTATGACTCAAAAACGTGAAAATGGTGAGTTGACTTTTTTGGGGCTCGGGTGACTACCGAGGTAGAGGAAAAACTTAGATTTAAGAATCGGATATCCAATTTAAATCAGATATCCGATTCTGTTGACACATATATATATAAACTTTCGGGCGACCAAAACTCATTCACATTTACATTCGGCTCAACCGTGGCGGGCGCATAGTGGAAATCGCAAATTAGATATCCGATTTGAAATCCATCTCCAACAGGTAAAATTCTTGATTTTTTATTTGCTCTAATCAAATTTTCAATTAGATTTGTTTAATTTTAGTTGATTTTTTTCAAAATAGGGTTTTTTGGTAGATTTTTTGTTAAAAAATAGGGTTTTTGTTGGATTTTAAAAAACTAGGAATTTTTATACTATTTTTGTGGAAAATAAGTTTCCCCACTCACAATAATCGCTATTCACATTTTACACCTCCAATCATAGCATCAATGATGGAATATAACAATGGACAAGCTCAAGCTTGAATTTCACAGTGAAATTATAATAGTTTTGTCCTTCACCTATAACACCTTCATATTCATCACCCTCCTAAACATGAAATATAATATCCTACATTTACTCCATACTAGTTCATCATGCTTGAAAACTCTCTCACAACATGTGGCCCAATGATTTTGTTGATAAATCGACTTTTTATTTAAAGCATGAGATTATTACAACAACAAATTTTAAACTTAAACCAAAGGAAATCAAACCAATAGTAAACATCAAAAATACCTTACATAGTTCATTAATGTTCACTATTTAAATACGCACCTATACTACAAAACATTGAAATACCTGGCTTTGGAAAGTACAATGGTAAAAAATATCCTAATAACCATTTGTTACTACCTTATTAGTAGAGACTTTATTTTGAAGATTCACTCATAGTGAAACTCTTTTCTAGATCATTGAAAGATATGGCCTTGGATTGGTTTTGTTCATTGTCAAACAATCAATTACCTCCTTTACACAACTCATTAGTGATTTCCTCCAACGCTTTCAAGTGAACATCAGTCCTCAAGTTACATTAACAAATTTAGTTCATTCTAATCAAGGACCTAAAGAGAAAATAAAAACTTTATGAAATGATACTAATCCCTTTATTTGAAATTCTCCTATAGTCTTCAAGATGTTGACATTGAAAGTGTTTATAGGTAACTTACAACCTAATATTCAAGATAAGAAATTGCTAATAAAATATCAATGTAACGCGTTTTTGTATAACCCTTCATGATTATGGAATATGGAATTGGTGGTATGGGGAATTACCCTTCATAGGCTCATATTGGTCAATCATAGAAGTCATGCCTCAAAACAACTATCAATCATTTAAAAAGAAAAACAAAATATTCATTACTTGATAAACATTCATGTCAAACTGCTCATAATATTGAGATAGAAGTAACTACTATAAACATAACTCTAGATATAAATTTAGGCCATGAGATAGGAAATTTTCATAGTTGTTTGATTCTCTCTATGTGATCATTTTGCAATTGTTAAACAAGAATATGATTCAACTTCCTCCAATTAGTCATATTCAAACAATTAAACCTTTACCACCAAAATTTAATGCAAAAACATTTTTTCAATATCATCGTACACCTCGACATGATATGGAAAGATGTAAGCATATTTATAACCAAGTGCAAGACCTCATTCTAATCAAATCCAATTGGATAACCTATTAATGACAAAGAGAAATAAATTGGTTTTCACCTAATCAATACTTACAAATATTTACAAGCCCATTTCAATTCATTCAACAAACTTTGTTCAATACAATGATAATGAAGAAGATGATAATGATTTTTCCATCTTTATAAACATTATTAATATTCAAAATCATAAAGGAAAAACCAATATTTTGTTTGACATTTCTTTTACATATATTGATTCTTCTATAACTACACTTGATGGTCTTCTTTATATCAAGTTTGCAAAAACCCGAAAAAGGGAATACTCATTGATCCCATGTACATAGTGAATATGATCAAAAAAGAGTTATTGTATGTACATGAACTTTATGCAGATGATTATGAACAATCAAAAGCATGATTAAAAGCTCATGATGGTTATAGCTTCCCTATAATTGGTTTGATAACTCTCGGTAAAAGGTTGGACCCTAAGTTGGGTGGTTTTGATAGATTTTTATGAAAAAATTGAGTTTAGTATGGATTTTGATGAAAATTGAATGTTTGTAATGGATTTTGATTTAAAAATAGTGTTTTTATGTATTTGGATTAAAAATTAGAGAATTTTATAGATTTTGTTATAAAACTAGGGTATTTTTATAATGTTTTCATTTATATTGTCTAATTCTAATTAGATTGATTTGTTTTATATTGAATGGAGCATTATGAAACAGCGGCCGATGAAAATGCACCACCTCCACCACCTCCACCTCCTCCACCTCCACCACCACCACCACCACCACCACCACCTCCACCTCCACCACCACCACCTCCACCACCTCCATAGCCATCAATTCAAGAATTAATTTCTAAAAAATTGCAACAATTAAGGGGCATTTATGAAGTTTATATGAGAGTCCCTCGATTATCTTCAATGTCAAACACAATGAAAGAAATAATTAAAAATATAGAAACCCTCTCCACGCAACATAATGCCTTTCATTCGTGGCGAGAAGACATGAGAGAATATTATGCATGTGGATTGTCCTATGATGATGTGAAAGATCTTGGAATAACCAAAGCCCAAATAGCCTCTTTATTTGTTAACCCCCGCACTAGTTTGCCAGTTAATGTTAATAAAACAAAACTTTCTATAAATGGTGCACTCATAGAGACATTGTAGAAAAATTTTGGGATCGTTGGTGTATGGTTTTTTGAAACCACCGAACAAAAATTGTGATATACCATTTTACTTTATAAAAAAATTATATGCTGAGTTTGTGTTAGGGCATCATGTCAATTACTTTGACATTAGATCCTTCCAGGGCGTTGGTGGAGGTATGCCCCAGGATAGAGAAGGGGCAGTTAGAGTAATACCCCGCCCACATGTTCCCCTCCCTCGCCTTCCTCCGCCACCTCCAATATACCATCCAGATATTATGCAGGAT
>VDFB02249163.1:0-12025 GCA_007258455.2 Sequoia sempervirens
TGCATGGAATGAAAGTTATACTATTTTGAACTACCATTTGAATCCGAAGGATGAAGAAACCTTGCTAGCTACTCGCAACAAAGACGAAATTCATCATCAACGAAAAACTCTTTTATTGAGAGAGTGTTCACAACAATTTCTTACAAAGTTTTCAAAGGGAAAACTTTCCCTCTTCTTCAACTACACTATCAATTTATACTAAGCTACTCTAAGCTATCACCTAGTTGTCTCTCTCCAGAGCTTCTACTCTAATCTTCTCTACTGTCTACTGAATGTACAAATGAAGGGGGACTCCCCCTTATATAGCTGGCCAAGTCCAACGGACGGCTCAGATTACAATCGACTGGATGGCCCAGATCGTGCCACCTCAGCCCTAAATAAGATTCGCCCTAAAAACCGCCACAAAGGAGAGTGGGGTAATAAATGAGCCATTAATGGCCACCACCTCTCTAGAATATTCCATCTTTGAAACGCGTTCACACTGTTCTCGATCTTCGTGTTCAGCCAATTTTGTTGATCATTTGGAGGAGGGTAAAAGAGTCTTTAAGATTGCCTCCTCAGATAATAAAATTTTGATAGAATCTGGAGTTCGACTGCTCTTGATCTTCTTCTTGATGTTGTTCTTCAACCTTGCTCGAACTTCCATCTTGAGTTTTGAAAACACTTCTTCTCTGTTACTTGAGTTGGGTACATACGAAGTTTCAACACTTAGCCATTTTCTCGCAACTTTTCTTCCTTCGTGACTTATCATCTTGAACTACTTGCTTCAAATCATCACCGCCTGGCCTCGACGTTCCTCCTGCAAAACAAGCAAGGAGAAGGGTACCAGAACATTTCATAATATAAATTCAACTTTCTTACCTGATTTTCACGCTTTGATCTTCAAGGGCTCATCGTTTTTCCTTAGCCAACTTTGCGTTCAAATTCTTCATGCCTAAGCCAAATTTTCAACCCATCCTGCATTCTTCCTAGTGCACTTCACTTTGATATTTCATCCAACTTAGACTCGAGAAGAGATGCCTTCATCAAGGACTCAATAAAAAAATCGTCTAGGTGATCATTTTCAAATTCATCCACCAAGGCATTTTATCTTCAACAACACCATTTATTCCTTGCCTTAGAAAAATTTCAAATTTCCCTTAGGAAATTCATCAACCTGGTGCCCATCGAAAATCATCATTTTGGAAAAACCAAAAGAGTGTGGAAAGTTTGGAAATCACTTCCTCACTGCGAAAATCCAGTACCCAAAAAATTTCTCGTTCAGAAAATGTGAAATTTATGTGTCCCCGACGAACGGGTTGGTTTTAATTTTATTTTAAACTTTGAATTTCTAACCTTAGGAAATATTTCCTCTGCCAAGTTTTCCATGCTCCAACAAAATTTTATCAAACTCAGACAATTTCATCCACCTCTGGCGATTTTATCACTTTGGCAATTTTATCACTTAGAAGAGTTTCATTACCTCACCCTTCAGGCCTAGCGTACTTGACTAGGAAAATAGATTTCCAACACTTAGAATAACATATTTCCCCACGCCTTGATTATTTTTTTACCCACTCTTCATAGCCAAATTCCCACTTAAATTTCCTTAGGCCTACATGTCTTAGAAAATATCAAGTCAAATATTCATGACTTAGTGTATTCCTTATTCCTCTAAGTTAGGCGTACATATCATTTGTTTTTACATGCCATGGCCGACTTTTCACTTGTCTCCATTCTTATTTTGTCTTTATGTGAGTCATCTTGGGCGGACTTTGGAGGAGCAGAAGGACTTAACTTAAGTCCGCCATCAACATTTTCTTTTCTTCATGCTTTGAGCGCCTTAGAAATATTCCAACATCTTTATTTGACTTAAGGCGTATATTGAGACCCTCAACCTTTAATTTTTATTTTTTTATTTTTTACTTGCCTTGGAGTTATATCATACGCCTTTGACTTTCTCCCGAGTTTAGCTTTTAATTTGGTAATATTTCCTCAAGCGCATTGCTCCTTACGGGCTTTTATTCTGAAATTTTGTTACATTAAGCTCTCCAGGCGCAAATAAGAGTATTCCTCAAGGCGCATATTGCAGGGGAAGCTTCAGATTTTAATCACCTCCTGCAAGTCATCAGCTTTTCTTTAACCCAGGCGCATATGAGGAGTTGATCTTCAAATTCGTAGCACTTAAAATAATCCAGGCGCATATCATTTCTTATACTTCCAGTTCCGCAGCTCTTTGATGCTTTCTCTTGCCTAGGCGCATATGAGGAGGTGCTCCTTCAAATCTCAAAATACTTAGAACATTGTGGAGTCTCAAAGCTGGGCGCATATCATGTGTCAAGCTTCAAAAAAAAAATTTTAACCATCTTTAAGTCTTTAGGCGCAAATTAATGGATGAGCATTGAATTCTCATGACTTAAAGATCCGCTCTTTCTTTTTTTTTGAAGGCGCATTTCACAGGGGCTCCCTTAAATATCCACGCCTGACACTTTTCTCCAATTCCTCTTCAAGGCGCAAACAAAGGTGCCTGCTTCTAATTTCGCCCCTGCCTTCATCAAATTCGTTAACTCACCCTCATGACTTTGAGCGCAAAAAAATACGTGGTCTAGCCTTTTAATGTCATCACTTAGGCGGACTTTCAAATCATGATCCCCCTGGGTGCAAGTGGCCATGCGAGCTTAGAGGCGCAAATTCAATATTGAGCTTTTAACTTTGTCAAATTCGAATTTTGAAGCTCATCATCTCTAATTTTCCTGGGCACATATCATGTATGGAGGTTTCAGTTTGCGGCGCATTTCACACTGGCAACCTTTAATTTCACCACTGGCGCAAATCTCCTCCTGTACTTTGAGTTTTTGTCCTAGGCGCATATGGCAGGTGGGACTTCAAGTTTTAATGACTTAGAATATTTTCGAGCTCTTTCTTACCCAGGCGCATATCACCAGTCGAGCTTCCAATTTTATTCCAACGCATTTCCATTTTAGTCATTGAGCCTTTAGTTATACCATAGGCACATTTGAGTAGGTGAACTTTTACTTTCCATGCCTTAGAACATTTTCTCCAGTCCTCACATTGCCAAGCGCATTTCCACCCCAGAGCTTTCAGTTCCGGCACTTAGCAACCTTTTATCACATCCTTTGAGCTGGGCGCATATAAAGGGGTGGAACATCAAGTTTTGACACTTAGAGTTTTTTTTTTTCTCATGACTTCAACTTCAAGGCGCATTTGATAGCAGCAGCTTTGAGTTTGAGTGCTCTCTTAACTTGCTAAGGCGCAAATGGTGGTGTGCACTTTGAGTTCAAAACACTTAGACTATTTTCAAGTTTTTACTTCTCCCTCTAAGGCGCAAAAGCTAGCTCCAACCTTCAGTTTGACTTGCCTTAGAATATTTTCTTTCTTGTGTCTCCTTCTTAGGCGCATTTTGGGGGGCCTACTTCCAATCTTCAACACTTAGAAAAATTTTCTCATTTTCAGCCTCTCAAGGCGGATTTGGCCTGTGAACTTCAAATTTCAAGTGCTTAGAGAATTTCCACAAATCTTCGGCTTTTAAAGGTGTTCATCACTAGCTGGATTTGAAAATTCATCAATTTTAGTGAATTTTATGCTCTTTGCCTGATTTAGGGCAACTTGATCATGCTAACCCTAATTTGCTATTTTTAGAAAATTCTTCAAATTTTGTGCTTTGGATTGACTTTTGACTCCAGAAAGCCTGATATTGCTTTGTTCTGAACCTCGGGATGTGTTTGTGCCACTGATGCCTGGTATCTGTCTGTACCTGCTATTCTTAGCAGCTTGCTAAAAATAGAAACTGCTCAAAAAGTCTTCAAATTTCATGTGTTGGATGCTTGAAGCATGGTGATCGTGGCTGGATGCTGTTTTAGAGTGACGGCCCTGTTCCGTCCTTGATTTTAGGAAACCCTAATTGACCTGCCCCAGCCTGCTAAAAATAGCAATTATCTGATTCTTCATCCTCTGCAACTCCGTTTGATCTGAAATTCGCGCCAAGGGGTATTTATTACTTGCTTAACCCGTTCAGACTGAAATTTCGCAATGACCTATTTATAGTTGCTCCTGAAGTGACTTACTACTTATAGTAAGTGTTCGTTTCTGAGACTTTCCTAGCCCCGTTTGAAATTTGGATAGTGCGCCCGTTGTTGGTGAATTTTCCCGTTTGTGCTGACGCTTGAGATCGACTTTCTATTTATAGCCTGCGTCTGGAACACCTTACTAAAAATAGCAAGTTCTCCGATTGCCTTCAAATTTTGCCAGCAGACCTCCTGAAAGATGCTGACCATGATGGATACTTCAGTTTTAGGGAACTTTGTCGTTTGACTCCTCGTTTTTAGCTCTCAAGCTTGAAACCCTAATTTTGTGCATGTTCCTCAGACGAGCTCCGTTCGACCCCGTTTCAGTTGCATGTTGGTCAGTTTGCAGTTCCGAAGTGCCGAGTTGCTGCCCAAGTGGTACCTGCTAAAAATAGAAAGCGGCCGGAAAAGTGACCGACCGGCTACTGGATGATCTTGCATGTCATACTGCCCGAAAAATCTTGAAAAACCCAGAAAAATCTCCAACATGCGAGCACTGGCTAAAAATAGTAAGTTTCTGAAAAGTGGTCAGTTCCATTTGCATGTTACATCGTTGCGAAGCTCTTGGAAAACCCAAAAGGAATATGGCGACATGCGCTGAAAACGTTCGTATGCAAACCCTAATATCGGCTTCCAAAGGCTGAGTGCTGAAAGTCATCGTCTCGTTTTGCATGTCATATCACTGCGAAGGTCTCAAAAAACCCACAAGGAATCTCCAGACATGCATTGAAAAATTCTACATCTAAGCCCTGAAAATTGCCTCTAAAGGTGGAACTGCTAAAAATAGCAAGTTGTCCGTTTTAGTTCAAATTTAACCTGTGAGTAGCCTGATGTGCTCTGGACGCAGTGTGACTGTCAGAATCTCAAATATGCTGAAGGATTGCCTGTAATTGCACACTTACTAAAAATAGTAAATTAATTCGAGAATCGATGAAAATTCTTTGGGAAACCTCTTGAAAACATCTTACGACAACAATGTTAGCTCAATTTTTCAATTCATTTTAGTTGGTTTCAACCTTGGTAGGCCGGAAAGATGAAACCCTAATTTTCAGACTTGGCCAAATTTCAAGTTTAAACTCAACGGCGGGCATCTAGAAAAAAAGGCAGTGATGAAAAGAGACAACAACAAAGCGTGAAAAGCAGAAGCCAAAATCGGGGGTCCCCGACTGTGATGAGTAGATGTGAAGATCTGCTTGATTTACATTCACAGGACTAATAGTGAAGTTGTTGCTTTTGTTCTAAAGAAGCAACATGTTATTTATTTTGATGTCTTCCAACCTATTTGTATCTTCATGGTCTATAAGATTATCACCATACTAATGGCTAATGGACCAGTTTATATTCCTTCAATATATCATATAACCTGAACAACCTGCCTTTGCAGATATCAAATATTGAAAAAAAAAACAATTTTCTTCTCTTAAGATTTCTTAGGAATGATAAATCATGATAATGCTAGATATTATAAAATCCTATGATACTCTCTCATGATCCTACGTAAAGGCTTTCATACTATAGTTTGGATTTAGTGATCAGAGGGCGTCATGGGCATTTTGTTGTATCATCTCTATAACATTGCTTGCTTTGATGAATGAGACTCCTATGACTATCTTTCAAGTTTCCCACTAGATCAAGCAATAAGTCCCTTTCTCCATAGTTAATTTGTTACTTAAGGATCAAGTTGGATATTGCATAGGAACACTCACTACGTAGAATAAAAGGCCTATTTGTGGGTGTATCTTCTTATACTACCATGAATGACTTACTTTGCATGGGCAAGGAATCAATACAAAAAGTACAATCCTAACAAACAAAAAAGGATAATTTTCCCTTGGTTTCCAAGTTAAACATTAATAACATTAAATTATAAGACTTGGTATAGAATGCTCTATACCATGCAAGATTTGGTTATGGAGATAGTCACCCAAGATCTACGAATTGCAATGAAAGCACAAAAGAGACCACGCGTGAGAAAATAACTCTATTCTATCAAAGGATGCAAATACACAATATGTTTAAATGAATATGACATGAAAATCATTACAATAAGAACCCCTTAATTATATAGACCAAGGTGAGGCATAAGACAACATAAGATATGACGTGTCTTAATCTTGTGACTTGAGACATAAAGTGATAATGTCTTAAGAATGCCCTAAGTAAACTAGTGTGAATAGGACCTAAAAGGTAAACCTATTAGGTAATATACCTCATTCACACCAACACTCCCTTAAGTGCAACTTAGGGAGAGTGAGAAAATATGCAAAAATGCAATGATGCAAAGATGGATCTCAGCTACATGGTTGTGTTAGGTACCCATGTACAAATGAATCTCTCACAAATGGAAAAAACAAGAAAAATCTGTAGGAAAAAACTCCTCACTAAAAGAAATAAAGTATAATAAGCTCTCCAAAAGTATGAAAATGACAAAACCCCATGTGAAGAAAAAGTCCCCCCATAAGAGAGAAGAAGAGAGACCATGCAACCTCCCTGCAATGTAGAATCTCCTGCAATATTGGTGGATGCTTGACAATGAAAGCTAAAGATGATCCAAAACCGCCAAACAACGTTCCTCCCCTCAAGAAGAAAGGGGACCGAGAATGTATGCAAGATACCCTCCCATCTTGAAAGGAATATGAGAGAAAAAAAATCAGGATGTGTGAAATCCTTGAACTATGCTCAAGTGTTGCCATGTTGGTTCCAAAAGGTGCTACAATCAAGATAGGTGTTTCAAGCTACACTAATGAAGGTGACAATCCAAAGCCTTGTGGAAACAGATGTAGAACATAATCCAAAGGAAAAGATGCCTCATCCAATTGTTACTAATGGGTCTCCATACCAATGCCAAATTGTGACAAATGATGATGTAAAGAAAGAACAAGAGGGTATAGAGATTCTCTCACAACATCCGAAGAAGATGATGCAACTCTATAAGAGCTAACATCAAAGAGGAGATGAACATTCTCAATAACATCCTCCAAGTCTGCAAAATAAGACTCACAAAATAGACCTACAATGTTTGTCAAGTACTCATCCCAAGTAGTTGTATCTTAGAGACGACGAATGTACTGTTCCAAAGACTCATTAGAAGCCATGGATGTAAGTTTGTAACAATACTAGTATCATCAAAAGCAAAAATAGATGGAGGAGACAGAATGTCAACATATATCTTTAGAACCTTAGCCGATGAAAAAACACTAAGGTTCAAATGACTATACCATATTTTCTCAAAAGTGTCCACACTAGATGCTTGAGTGTGTACATCAGCCAAAGGAATAATAGGAGCAAAATCTGAGAAGGTGTACACTCAAGATTGATGATCCACCTCCCCAACTAGAACAATATATCTAGTGTGAAATCAACACTCTTCCTTCCTTCATCATGTGTGATTTGATAGATAGAAAGAATATTTATTGGCAATGATGGCACACACGATGAAAGACACACTTATACTGAGAAGGGGGGTGAATCAGTATAGATTAAAACTTTACTCCTTAACTTAATCAAGCACAGCAATATTACTTTAAGCTCTAATTATCCATAGCAATATCATTCATGCAGAATATAGCAATTTAAAACATGCACAAGAGACACATAATTTTACATGAAAACCCTCACAGGAGAAAACCACGACAAAAACTTGCTAGTATAAATCTTCTTACACAATTCGTAGGCACCAACCCACTGGAGACTCCAATCCTCACCTTTGAGCACCAACTCAGCAAGAGACTCCAATATCTTTCAATAAGAGGCTCCAACCTCACGATCTCCTTAAGTAGGAGGCTCCAACCTCCACAAGAACAATATGATAATTTTAACTTGCAACTTCTTAGATCTTGAAAACCCTCATGAGAGAAAACCATGGCAAGATCTTCTTACACAATTCGTAGGCACCAACCCACTGGAGACTCCAATCCTCACCTTTGAGCACCAACTTAGCAAGAGACTCCAATCTCTTTCAATAAGAGGCTCCAACCTCACGATCTCCTTAAGTAGGAGGCTCCAACCTCCACAAGAACAATATGATAATTTTAACTTGCAACTTTTTAGATCTGCTCTAACACCTTCTCACAAATATGCCAAACTTCCTCTCATAGATTTGCAATATAGTCTTCACAAAGTCGGCAATAATATCTTCACAAGATCTGCAATAATGTCTTCATGAAATCTGCTCATAAACTGCTTGTGTCTCTTTTTCTTCTCCTCACAAATCACTGCTATAAATCTGCTCACATATATCTCAAAAACCTGCTTGAATAGCTTTTTATTTCTGCTCTTCATATTCAAAATATTCCTTAAAAATAGATTTAATTTGCCTCACCTTCAAACTTGTATTTATACATGCCCAAAGCAACTCTTCACCCAAGGGGTTTGACCCTCCGGCGGGGAGGGGGCGGGGGGGTCGGCCCATTATCCAAAATAATTTTTATTTATTTTATTTTGCCTCCCAAAAGAACGGTGTTGCAGAAAGGAAGAACAGATCTATTGTAGAAGCAGCCAAAGCCATGATTCGTGGTGAAGCCAAGAGTAAGTTATTTGAGGATCTTTGGTTGTCCGGTGTATGTTCATGTACCTAAAGATAAAAGGACAAAGCTAGAACTGTCTGGCAAGAAAGGAATATTTGTGGGCTCCAGTGAATCTTCAAAAGCCTACAGAGTGTACATTCCAGGTCAGAAGTTGATTGAGATCAGTAGGGATGTTACATTTGAAGAAGATGTTGCATTCAAGAGATCTAAAGGCACTCATATGGAGATAGACAATGAAGACCAAGAGTCTCCTCAGGATATGGAAGTTGACCATACCCCTGAGATTCAGAGGGAGGCTACTGATCCTAAAGAAGATGATGATCCAGCTGAGCCTTTGGAACCTACTGATGGGCCGAGAGACATTGTGATTGGTCATAAGAGACCTCTTTGGGTCAGGCAAACAATGCAGGAGGTAGAAAGATTTGCAGCCCCGAGAGGAACATTCAGAGAAAGCAAGAGACCTCACAAGTTTTCAAGCTATGTTGCATTGATGAGTCAAATCATTGAGTCTAAGCCTTCCAGTGTTGAGGAAGCTACTAGTCAGCAAGTATGGAAAGATGCTATGACTGAAGAGTATCAATCCATCCTCAAGAATGATGTTTGGGACAGCGTACCTAGACCTGAAGGAAAATATGTTGTTTCTTCTAAGTGGCTCTTCAAGATCAAGCATGCGGCTGATGGGAGAGCATCGAGAAGTACAAGGCTAGGTTTGTGGCTAAAGGATTCTCTCAAAAAGAGGGAGTAGACTATGAGGAAACCTTTGCTCCAGTTGCTCGTTATACATCCGTCAGGACCATCATTGCTATTGCAGCATCTAAAGGATGGAAGATACACCAGATGGACGTGAAGACTACATTTTTGAATGGTGTAATCGAGGAAGAGGTATATATTGAGCAACCTGATGGCTTTGAGGTTCATGGGAAGGAGTCTCATGTTTGCAGGTTGAAGAAGGCTTTGTATGGCCTTAAGCAGGCTCCTCGTGCTTGGTACAAAAGAATTGACCGATACCTAATGAGCTTGGGCTTCTCCAAGAATGATGTTGATTCAAACCTGTACTTCAAGGTAATTGATGGCGAAGCATTGATCTTGGTTCTCTATGTTGATGATCTAATTCTTACTGGAGAAGATCACCTCATTATCAAATGCAAGGAGTTAGCTTCTGAATTTGAAATGAAGGATCTTGGTCTCATGCACTACTTCCTTGGTTTAGAAGTATGGCAGAAGTCGGATGAGATCATTTTGAGTCAAGGGAAGTATACTATTGACATCTTGAAGAGATTTGGTATGATGGATTGCAAATCCATGTCTACACCTATGGAGACCAACTTGCAGAAGCTAAAAGAGGCTGCAGCTAATTCAGATCTAGCGGATCCTACTATGTACAGGCAGTTGATTGGATCGTTGATGTATCTAGTCAATACAAGACCAGATATTTGCTATACGATAGAGTGCATAGTGAGTTCATTAGTGTAGACCCAAAGGCATCATCTAGTTGCAACCGAAGCATATCACTTAAGGATACTTGCGTGGCTTTAATTGGATGGCAGGATATTCTTACGGTGGACTTGGTGCATGGATATTACGATTACGATTAAAGGATGTGTTGCTTATCGGAAGAGCACCTCTGGATGTTAGCCCGGTTTGGAGTGCTGCGGTAGTATCACAGATTATGAGGCAGTCTTGATGGCTCACGAGGCACCACGAGAGGTCAAGTATATTGCAGCTTGTGTAGCAGCAGGTAGCGGTGTGGCAGGCTCCTTACAGGAATTGTTTGGACAATCATTGTTGGAGCCGGCATCATTCATTGTGATAATCAAAGTTGTGTGACTTTTTGTCATCTAGTGTTTCATGGTAGGGCTAAACATGTTGAGATCAAATGCACTATATCGGAGAGATATGGTATTGAAACTTTGATCAGGTTAAGTACACTCCAGTAGCGATGAGCAAGCGGCTGAGAATATTCCACAAGCACCTCTCTCGGAGCCAAAGTTTGAGTACTTTCAAGACAAGCTTGGTATTATGGAGAATGAAGCCCTAGCTAAGAGGGAGTCTCAGCATCAGTGATCTTCTTTAATGCATTTCTCTCTGTGAGAGAGATTTGAGGTGCAAGCCCTTGTTAATGCATTTCTCTCTATGAGAGATTTGAGGTGCAAGCGCTTGTTAATGCATCTTCCTCTGTGAGAGAAATTTGAGGTGAAAGCCCTTCTTTCCACCCTCTGGGAGTAGCCATGGTGGATGTCGTGTGTGACTCCATGACAACATCACGTGAGAGAGTCCGTGATGATTTTCTTGTACTTGTGCTTTTCACCCTCTAGGAGTAGCCATGGTGAACATCATGATGAGATGGCGACATCACGTTGAGTGATTCCGTGATAGGCACTTGTGCACATTTACCATCCATGGGAGTAGCCATGGTGGTTGATATCACGATGAGGTGATATGTTCCTTTTCTACATATGGGAGTAGCCATGGTGGTTGATATCACGATGAGGTGATATGTTCCTTTTCTACATATGGGAGTAGCCATGGTGGTTGACATCATGATGAGGTGATATGTTTTGCACAGCTGGAAGTATTCCTCCCTAGCTGAGGAGTGTTGATGTTATTGGCAGCGTCTCCAGCCCAGATCATTCATGAAGAACAAATTAAATGCATAGCCTAACGGCTATTTTATTTGCTAAGGTAATGGTTGATGAAGAGGCGCTTCATTATATAGCATTTAATTATTGTTAATGAGGCCGACATCATGGAGACGCGATTTCTTGAAGAGATACGATCTTTGAGAGGCCGACTTCATGTGTCAAGGAGACGCAATTATTGGTGAAGGCCGACATGAAGACTTGGAGAGATGTGTCCTATCCCTCTCTCTTGTATATATATGAGATGCTCTTTCATCACATCATATCGATTATTTTTCATTGATAGTTCGATTTTCAATCAAGTGCGAAGTTATACAAGTGCAGATCGAAGGCTTTGAAGGAGGTCAATATATTTATCAAGAGCATTGTATTATCTTCAAGAGATATCGAATTACTTTGGTGTTGTGTTTGGCCTCTTTATTGGCTTCATTGTAAAAGAGATCATTGTTTATTATTCAATATATAAACGATATATTGTTGCTGGGTTTTTCTCCCTCAAGAGGAGGGTTTTCCCAGGGTATGTGCTGTGTTATTGTGTCTGATTTTGAATTAAATTCTGAGATTTAAATCTGATCATAAAAACTAACACGTCCCACTTTAAAAAATAAAATTAATTAATTTTTAATTTTTAAACACACTAGAATTTGGGCGCCATACTTAGGGGAGGTCGGCCCACATAACATAGCATTTAATTTTGATTTTCCCTTCACCTATGGGTTGGCCATCTTTGACATCAATGACAACAATTTTTCCAACAACACAAAGAACATCATTAAATGATCCTCTATCCATGACA
>VDFB02249164.1:0-17155 GCA_007258455.2 Sequoia sempervirens
TTGCTCGAGGGTTTGGCTAGAGTCCATGGGGCTTCATGATGCCAATATGGTAGGGAGGAAAACGAGTGTGGCTTTTGTGGTTTTACTTTTAATGCCATATATTTATTGTTGGATAGATTTATGTGTACACAAATTGTTGTGTAAATTTAGCTTCAATAGACATACTCTATAATAACATGTTTTACATGTTAAAGCAAATCATAGAGAAGCAAAAAAAATTTCTCATGTCATACTACACAATAATATGTTTTTCATGTTGTGTCAAAACAAGGCACACATTCTAATTCATTTATTCTAACAATACAAAATGTCTGTGTCATGTCATTGCATTCTTCTTCTAACCCATTAATCACAAGCACAAAAAATTGTTTTATTCCCAAAATTATTGACTACATATTGCTTATAACATGTTTCTTTTTCAAAAAATTCATTTGTGATGAGCATTATAACTAATATTCAAATAAACAATTACTTTTTAAAAATTTACCTTTTTATTCAATAATGCCCTGTGCATTGCATTATCTGAAGATAAATAATAATCAATCAATTCATTCATTAACCTAGACAAAAAAATAAAAGATCAATTTCCTCTTTTATCCAAATGCTTCTTATTCTTGCAAAGCATTGCCTTATCTTAAGATAATTAAATAATAATTGATCAATTGATTGATTAACCTAGATAAAAACATAAAATATAGATGTACATCTAAGTATAACAACTATAAGACTAAAATACATATAAAATTATTTCATACCTAAAATTAACATTGCAAATAATGAAGACAATATAACATCGAGTTTAAAATGTTATACAATGCTCCAATTAAATGTAGACGTATAAAATAATTTCTACAATGCTTTACAATATCTTCAAACATAGCTTTGCTTTAATTCATCTATCGATCTAATTATTCATACAAATATATAAATTGATTTTCATAAAATGTGCTCAATAAATTTTATCCTCGTTCACATCCTACTATAAAGTAAGTTTGTGTTATTCCATATTCAATTATTAACATTCTTTCCCTTTTTTGACTCATCCAAACAATTCCAAATAATTCTCAATATTTATACTTTACATTGCATTAAGAAAACAAGTTTCTTCCCCCATCCCCATTGAATACCCATAAGCGGAGGATCCCTATCGACTGATCTTTGCATGCTTGTACATGCGACTGTAGTTTAATTAATAGGAAACTAATGACATTAGATAATAACTAAATAATTAAAATTATTCAATTATTAAGCATGGAATGAGATTTAATAAAGTTGCAGACCTAGGAAAATTTTGAGTGTCTACAACTTCTATAGGAATTTGTCCATGTTACAATTTTAGAGTAAATTCAGTAGCATAACGGTATCTCAACTCAACATAATCATACAACATCAAAACACAAGTGCTCAATAGATAAGAGATTACAATGCATAAATTAGACATTTCTAAATCAACTTCCAAAGGCTCAAGATGCAACATGGAAAGTGCCAAAACTAGTGCACATGCATAACTGTAAGTTTCTAGTTGTCATCACATGCAACACTACAACTGCCAATTGTCACTAAAGTTTCATAGGCAAAACTTCACTTTCCAAATAATAATTGGACCTTGAAAAATCACATTCCATGCAAACTCAACATGGAAATAGAAAATGCCTCATGCACTTGACTCTACATGTAAATGCAACTTTCCAACTTTACTCCTCAAAAATAGAAACTACAAGTTGTAACTCACAAGGAAAATGTGAGATAATTGGAAACATTAAATATTTAAATAATCAATGCTATGGGAAAATCAAAGGTTGAGACACCTTCATTTTCTTAACAACCACAAAATCTCATTAGAACTTGCACTTCTCCATGATAACAAATTTATGTAGATCTTCATGTAATTCTTCAACATATTTCAACACAATTGTATAACCTTTATTCACAATACCTTGCGCATGATTCAACATGTATTATATTCTCATAGTGATAGTTAACAGATAATATGTTGTGAATTACCTATAACCATCTTATTCATGCACTCCCATCTACGTCTCGCACCATTCTCACACCATTCATGTTGATTTATATTTTTCCAAGACATGATGTTTGATGCAATCTAGAAGTTTCTATGGACCTTCAAACCTCCAATTTATAGTCCTTGGTTTGATGCATACTCTGATATTGGATGAAGGTGAATGTACTTGATATATATTACTCAATGATCTTGAAGCATCTATACACATGAAGAAGCAATTGGAGAATAGTGTAACTGTACAACAATTTAGTTGTATACTCAAACATCTGCCACCATACAATGTAATTAATTATGCTAACATCACAATCACTCCAAAATCACTCAACATGAATATGTAATGAATATTTTTTGCAAGTCTTAGAACATGCAAAGCATCATCGAGACTTTTAGCATTCCCATCCCTAAAATAAATTATACCTTCAACATCCAACAATCATATATATTTGAACTTCATCATAAGAACATGGGATGAGAATAAATTCTTATGTGGAGTCATATGATAGAAGCAACATGAATCAATATTCCAAGAGTCATCACAAATAATATTAATACAAATAAATAAATCACCATTACCAAAATTATCAAAGGATTTTTTAATAGAAGAATCATGAAGGTTAATTATTTTTCATTCTTAATTTCTTCACAAGGCCTCACTTTTTATAGTACCAACACTTAAATCTAATCTTCCTATGGGTTTTGTAATCTCATTTTATTTTTCTATTATATTTTAATTTTCCCTATTCCACTTTATATTTGCCTTTATCTTTAGGTCTTCTTTGAATATGCAATATATTTTTCAAGCCCTCATTCATGGGTTTTCTTCTCATATGTTCATTAAGAAAAGAAGCAACAAGGGAATCCATCTTAGGATCTAAAATAGAACCACTAAAATTAATAATTATATTTTCTAAGTTTTAGTCAAACATCAAAGTAGTAATAATGCACACATTCTTGTCATTTAGCTTAACACCAATAGAACCTAGTGACTCAAAATTAAATTAAAAATATTAATACATATTATAACTAAAGATTCATACTTAATTTTTAATGAAACATTTTCCTTTAAAGGTACATCTTATCAACAAAAATAGTTTTTTGGTAGAAACCATCCATTATTTTATGCATGCTAAATGTGATAAATTTCTCTAAGACCTTCAAGATAACCAAATCTACAACACAATTAAATGGTTACCAATACCTTGTTGTCCAACTTTATAAAATATCATTAGACATGCCTATAGGATTTCCTTTTTTTGGAAGAACTTTCCATTGATCCCCTTCTTCTAAGAGATTCTTCATCTTCAATTTTCATAGCTCATACCTAGAACCATTGAATTTATCAAATTTTGACTAAGATGTAGTAGTCATATATTCAACCACACATGGATCTTTAAAAACCACTAAATTAAATATTATTGAAATAAAATACCTCACAAAACTTCCAAAAAGGAATTATTCCATGATCCAAATTGTAAGCTTTGATAAAAATACTAAGAAATTGATGAACAACTATAGTAAAAAGAATAAATATAAAGTGATCAAATATGATTATCTAAAATGATAAAAATGTCATTAACATGAAGAAATAATTATATTATAAATAGAAGTCAACATAATAATAATAAACATATAACATTAAAATTCACATGGAGAAAATCTTTTAGAAAAAAACACTACAATCAAAGAGATACCAAGCTTGT
Organism: Sequoia sempervirens; assembly: GCA_007258455.2. Lineage (NCBI taxonomy): Eukaryota > Viridiplantae > Streptophyta > Pinopsida > Cupressales > Cupressaceae > Sequoia > Sequoia sempervirens. The sequence continues at coordinate 3,724 of VDFB02249164.1, forward strand.
ATCAATCAAGAATAATATCTACAAAAATACAATGCACTCTACGTTCTTTAGTCTAGTAAAATTTTGGAAATAGAGCATTACCTTCATATAACCATACTAAAAATTTTAATGAAATGGATCTAATTTATAGAGAGCTAAAGAGAGAAAGACAAGTGGTTTCCCAAAATCAACAACCAACAAAAACATGGTATTGGAAAAATTATAAAGCCCCCATGATAAAATAAATTAATGAACACTCAAGATTGACACCATTAAGATGAAATTTTGGACCCATGAAAAAGGTCAACACATTCTTAAGTCTAGCATTAAATTTATTGACTAATATGGTCCCACCCATCATAACAAGATTCTACATTCATCACAAAATGTAATTCCATGCATTTAAGAGAGAAATTCCATTGTAAGGTTGATAGTTGTAACTCCCTCACACCTAAGAGAGAGAAAGCCCATTTGCATGTAAGATTAGTAGTTGTAACTCGGGCTTACCAAATATAGTTAAAACAATATTCCAAATGTCCCATAAAATAATTATTAAATAATATCTCAACCACATACATGGATTTCCAAGTACCCATTCATAAGATATTAGTGACCCATAAAAAATACATAGGATTGGAAGTTGTATCACATAATCCTGATAGTGGATAGAGGATGCCACTATATTAGACCTATAAAAAGTGCTAGAAAAAAATATGTAGATATATTATCATATTTTGATTCTTTTGAACACATGTCCTAGACACAAAGGTCAAACACTTTTAAAACCCATGACCAATTAAAATAGTATATTTGCCTAAAAATTAGTTAATTCTAAAATGTCTCTATATGAACATAAAATGTATAAAAAGTGGTGCAAAACAAGAAAAAGAAAGTAGGAAATGAATTTATTTTTTGTAATAGTAGATATTGTCTTTTTATTTAGAAATAATTTATCCAAACTATTATGAATGTAAATTGGAATTTTAAAAATTTGATATTATTTTTAAGTAACTCAAGTAGATTGATATTTCTTTGATTATATTAAAAGTGGAAGGGCCAGTATCCATTACAAACCAGCCATAGAGGAAAACTAGTAACTCATGAGTAGTGAGAAGACCGAAAAAGTAAACAAAAACTTAGAGCTTAAATAGTTCGACCAGTAAGAAAAAAAAAAAACCACAAGATTGAGACCAACACAAAAAACTAGACACCTACAGGTCTCCTAAAAGCTTGAGACTAGTGATTGCATTCCACTCCTAGGATAGGAACTTGAGCTTCTTCTTGAAAGTCACAAACCCCTAAAGACTAGCCTGGGTATCCTTGGTAACATCATGAACTAAGGTGTCCACCTTCTTACCTTTCTTCTTCTACACATTACCATCATCCTCCCCATCCACAAGTCGTTTCCCCTGGCTCTTTCTTATCTTGTCCTAAAACCTTGAAGAGTGAGGACCACATTTTTCATAGTTTCCTTGTTGTAGTCAGTGATAACCCTCAAACACTGCATGGTCTTCTCCTAGGTCTGGTGAATGACATCAATTTCAGCAATTAAGCTATTTTTATCTTCTTTCAACCCAACAATGGCCTGAAGATCATCCAGCTCTTTCTACCACCTTTCCCACCTCTCAAAGGGCCTGGACAAGGAGGTAATCATATCCCAATATGCTTTGTTCTCCACCTCCCCAAGCCATGCATTATGTTGTTCCAACAACTTTCCTTCTAGGATTTGAATCCTCTCCTTAGCAGTAACTAGTTGCCCCAAGAGCCATTTCATAATATCCTTTTGAACATCAAGATAGTATCAATAATTTCATTCAACTTTTTTCTTATGGGATTGGCAGGAAAACGAATAGACCTAGGAACATTCCCAAGTTCATCCAAGTTGATGCACAGGTTGGGGTATTATGAGGGCTAGGGTTAGAACCGATCGGGGTGTTGGTGACCTCCAAGTTGTGGCCCTGAGTTGAGGAGTGGATAGGGGAATTAGTCGAGGTGGGGTTCCATAAATCATCATTATCATTGGTGTTATTAGACTCCCCCGACCGAGAAGAAATCATCGTGGGCATAGGCTCTAACGTGGGTTTGCAATTGATACGGATGAGAGGGGTGGGTAAAAGAAAAAGCTATGTCACACTTTTGGCCAAATAAATAGTTCCAAGTGAAACATTTTCAGATAGAAATATTTTAGCTGAATAGATTTTGACCAAAACCACATGGCTTGTGCACATAGGGTTTCAGTCGAATATTTTTCGGCCAAATCCAAAAAACAAAATCCCTTTGCCGCTTTCAAATTGGCTTAAATTGGCTTATTTTATTATGTGGGGTTTCTATAGAAAGGGTTTCATCTCAAACCCTTTCTATAGAAACTTCTTCTATTGAAACTGTCTATGTGGCATCCTAGTTGGCAGCCAACTCAATTTTTTTTTAGAATTTTTTGAAACTTTCAACTTTAGCTAAGTATTTCTTTAGTTAGAATGATGTTTAAAAAATAAATAAAAATACTCTTTTGTAGAGCTCAGAGTGTTGAATCTAAATATGTAATTTTTAAAATATTTTGATTAGTTTTAATATATTTTATTTTTAATATAATGCAAGTAGGTTGATAAAGTAAAAAAAGAGGCTAATTAGAAATTTAAGCAAAAAAGTAAAACATGTTAATTTTTTTTAAAAAATATATGGGGCACAAGAGGAGAGAGTCTTCTTCAAAAGGGTATAATTTTTTTTTTTTAAATGATTAAAAAAATAGACAATAGTTGATGGCTCATGAAAATTGTTGAATTCTAACAAGTTTGACTTTAAAACATTAGTATGAGAAAAATATACATCAAAATTTGAAAAAAAAAATTACATGCACAAGATATTGAAGTTACCTATTTGAAGAAAAAAAATTAGGGAGAAATGAAGTTTTTTTCAATTTATTTCTTGCCAACCCATGAAGTCACCTTTTTCTAAAAATTTTAGCATTGTCAAATATTTTCTTAAATTGATAAAAAAGTAATGAAATTTAAAAAAAAAAAAATTGAAAAATTACAGGAATAAACTTCATCAAAAGCTCTACATTTCATTAGTTTACATCATTTTGAAATTCCAAACATAAAGACCACTTTTATGTGGTCGAATTTCATTTTTTTCTTCTATTAGTCGATTCCTTTATAAAGTGTGACACAAGATTGTGATTTTACCTAGGTATTATCATTGGAAAGGGCTTTACCTCAAGCCCCGGTATTGTGGTAAATGGTAGGAGGAGTTTCATTAATAGTGACAAAAGGGTTGGGGTCCCCCGAGGCAATAGTGGAGTCCATAATAGTTAAAGTATTCTTGCACACAATAGTAGGGGAGGGAAGCAAGGCCTTGTGATACTTACATAAAAATAGGATAAGGCCCTCATGCAAGGGAAGTTTCTTACTTTTGGCATGGACATTCTTGATGGATTTCTCAAGAAAAGGCATAATCCAGAAGGGGAAATTCATCTCAATATTGTACCTAAGATGATTGAGTGTGGGGAAAAGGTGGGAATGGAAGCAACAAAAATTCCCTTCTAGAGTGATGTACCTCATGAGAATCTTAGCTATGGTGCTCCAAACACTAGGGAGGTCCGTGCGATTCAAACTATTTTACAATCTGTTAACCTTCTCACCATCTTTCATGAACCATTTCATGTCCTCCTAGTAATCGATCTTGAACTTGTGCAGAAGACAAATCCCCTCAAAAGAAAGCCTTGTGACATGTGCTATAAGCTCAAGGGTCACCACAAAAGAAACACCACCCACAAATTAGCGAACTCCATGGATAATTTTGGGTTAACACCCTACATCCCCTCCACATAGGAGGCCAACTTTCCTCTTTCATGAATCGCCCAGATGTCTTTGTCCTACTTCCAACCCTCACAAATAGTAGGTTCCTCTTGGACTAAATCACCACCCATCGTGTTTCTCACAAAAGACAAAGCATAGAAAAACTAGAAATGCAGATGGTTTTTCAAAAATCAAAGCCGAAGTAAGTAACAATGACCCATCAAAGCATGATTAAGAAGCTTAAGTTACCATAAATGATAAGCGTGGCAACTATCAAAACAAGCTAACAACAAATCTAGCCTGATCTCAAAAGGGCGGTCCTTTGACATCATTACAAATTAAATCAAGAACCTAACTGGGGATATGGCAGATATTATCCCATTTTACCAAATTAGGAGTAAAGGATCCTAAATTTTCTAAGGCATCAATGACTTTATTGCCACTTCTGAACACATGAAAAACTCTGCAATTCCCAAGGGTAATCATTAGATTGCAAGTTGAGGACACGAGGTCCTAAAGAGTCCAACAGAGAGAAGCAAGCCCAATCAGCATAAGAATTATATTCCTCGAATCCCCTTCAATGATTAAGTTACAGAACCCAACTTGCATGGAAATTTTGATGCCATGGAAAGTTGCCGCCACCTAAGCAAAACTAGAGGATTGGGTCCCCAAGTTAACCATGTATGCCATCACAAATCTACCCCTGTGGTCATGAAGCACCCCACCCCCAACTACCCGACCTAGATTGGGTTTGGTCAAGCTATCAAGATTGATCTTTAGCTAGCTAGGCTCAGGGGCGGGGGGGGGGAATTAGATTGATATTATTGAAACAAAAAATATTTTATCAAAAAAATGGAAAAAAATAAATAAATGATAAATAATAATGAATTTTCTTGCATCTCTAGAAAGGAGGTTAAATAAAAGAATTTGAAGATGAATATTGAGGCAAAGAATTATGTTGATTGTTCTTAATATTGTGGCTCTATGTTGGTTCATATCTCTAATAAATAGTCACACATTTTTTACACAATGAATAAGATCTTCTAGAAAACCATAATTTAAAAAAAAATACACTAAAACATGAGACAAATCTCAATAGTAAATTTAAAATTTAAAAATAAAATATTTTTCTAATTTGATTCATTATCGTAGAATCTACAAATATACCATCTATCAAGATAAAGTATTGTGACTCACAAAAAAAACTCATGAGAACATATAGAACAACCCAAAAATAATTTGATGGATATAAGTATTGTGGATGTGAAATAGATCTACAAATGGCTAAAATCCTAACACACAAAGCATAATTAGTATTTTAAAACAAAGAAAATAGTCAACATCCCTATGAAATAACTCAACATGCCTCATAATGCAATCAAAACAACAAACTTGGATTAGATAAACTAATTGAAAGCATACAAGAAAACATGAAGTAAATCCTATCTCATAGTGGATTGGTGCTTCTATGGAAAGAAGCCCTTTCCCAATCCCTGATAAGCCAATGATGAAGATGATAATGGGAAAAATTAGCTCTCAATATGGAGAGAGTAACTTTGCATGAAGATTGTGGATGCTAAGATGAGGAATGAGTCCTCCAATTTATAGAATCTCAAGTTAGAAGAATGCCCAAAAGAGAGCAATGTGGGACAAAGATTTAGCCAATAGGAAGGAGCCACTTGTCCAAATGCGAGTGGACAGAGGATGTACAAGCTTTGGTCAATGTGCCAATAATTGAGATTAGTTGGCCTTTTCAAATTCAAATTTGGCTTGTTGGAGGGAGAAAAAGGGACTTAAATGCCAAGTGGGGGACATGTAAGAGGGGAGTTAATGCCATGTTGGAAGGGACAAGTCAACTTATTTTTGAATTCAAACTTGAGGGAATATTCTCCAAAGGTGCCTTGTTGAAGAAAAATGAGGATTTAATAAATGAATTAATTGATTTATTTGTGCAAGTGGGAAAAGCTAGAGGATGTGATGGGTGATTAGATTAGATTAATCAGGATTAGATTAATTTAGTGAGGGATTAGGTGATTTGACCCATTTGACTTAGATTTAGGGATTTAAACTAAATCAAAGGGAGATGAAAGATGATTTCAGATTTAATTAAATAAAGGTTTCATTTATTTAATCAAAGAGGGATAATGATAGGCTTAAATTAAATAAAATTAATTTATTCAATTTAAATAGATGACCTTAGAGATAAATCAAATAGACTTGATTTATATGATGAATGAATGAATATGAATTTAATTAAATGACTGATGCTAATTTCACATGTCTACAAGTATAATACTTCATTCAATGTTGCATTCTTGTCAACAATGGTTCTCCTCATCCTGTCCAATTTTGTTTTAAAGTTTCGTAGATCTAAAATCTTACAATGTTTTTGCTCAACATAAACACATGGTATATTATTAGAATTAACACAGCGAAAATTTAAATATGAAACCCCATCACACATAAACCATTGGTAATGTTAGATATTCCTTTTGATTTAGGACTTATATTCATAATAAAATGCAGCTTTGATTTGCTACATAGTGTTGCAAACAAAACTACTCATTCTTTGAGATTCCTCTAGGCAATCACTACAAACTAATGGAAAAGTAGCTTGAAGAGATGAGCCTTCATTGTGAGATCTATCCAATACACTGGTACTGTTGTTGGTTGTGCTAACAGCTAAATCTTCTAGAAATATGGTAAAAACATAAGGAAGAAGTGTCGAAGAAGAAGGATCTTCTCCCGTCATTGCATGGATAATTATTGCAACATCCAAGGGTGAATATACTATTAGAGATCCACATGTATCTGTACAACTCTCCTACATTATGAAAGTCTCCATATTGGATGCCTATAAATTATAATTGAAAACATATACTAAACATCATAAAATAGGTGAGCTAGATGATTGCAACAATGATTTAGCTACTTACCGTCACACAGTAAAGAGAAATGCAGTTCCCTATTGTGGAAAATTGAATGTGTTTGATTTCTTGCATTGAATTTCCTTCAAGTACTTCCCACTTCACCAAACAAATAAAACTTCGATTAAAGTATAATGGGTGATCCCATAATAGTGGTTTACAATTTTTGGCCAAAGCTAGGACTAGCTGAAATTATTATTTTAAACTAAATATTCACATTCAGGGGCACCTATAGGCACTTCTTAGGTGAGAATTTGAAGATGGTGCAAACTAGAGTCTCATAAAATTTTTTGTTTTGTAGATTCTAAAATATTTTTTCAAATTTTTGAAATCAGAAATTACCTCTTTTCCATCTCCCACGAAAATTGATTTTTTTCGACTTAACATTTTTTAAAGTGGCCTTTTACCGTATAGCATAACTTTTTTTCCATGAAGGATAATTTTTTTTTTTTTCAAATTTAGATTTGTAACTACGATATCTAACCCTTTCATTTGGTTTCATAGTGTTTTATTGAATATTTGTTCCTTAATCAAGTTTCAAGTCAAGCGAATTACAATTGGAACCAATACGACGTATAACGGTGTAACTTTTTTTGTATATGTAAAAATTTAATTTAATTTTTGTTGGATCAAGGACTTCAATATCTAGTGCACTCATATTTTTCAATTTTTTTTTTTGATAATCTTCTATTTTTTCCACATGTGAAGAACAAAAGAAATTCATTTTTGATGAAAAACCACAATTTAATAAAACTTAAAAACAAATACATAACAAAACCAAAACATATTAAAATTATATTCATTGGATGAAAAGCATTAGAAGTCACCATAATCATTTGAAATAAATTTTAAATGAATTCATTTGATCCCCTAAAGATAAATCAAAAGTGATTTTTTATCAGCATTTTTGATAGGTGTAAAGGAGACGCATTTATAGGTATGGTTTAAAACTAACGAGGTTCTATCCAAGGGGCTTTGATCTAAGGTGATTTGATCAAACCCTCTTCAATTCAAAACTTAAAATGGAACTTTTAAAGGCTTAAATCATTATATTTCTAAAATATGTGATTCGGCTAAAATTAAGTTCCTCTCAGGGTATGAAAGCCACTATTGGCCAGCTGACACCGATATTTGAATAAGAAGAGTGAAGTAGAATACCATGCAATATATAAATTAGAAGAAAAATGTGTGGGAAATGTAGACATATAACCTTATATTTCATTCCTTCATCTCTAAGAAAATCAAATAATCTTTGTGGAGAGACAGGAAGCTAGAGTGAAGTTGCAGTGCATATTATTAGCCCCTTATGTATGTTACTCATTATTGTAGTGTTTTTAACACTATCATGGAACTGAGTCACAGATGAATGGAATTTTGATGCACTTATGTCTTGATAGAAATAATTGATCATTCTCTCAGCCAATTTCATTAAGGCTCTTCCTTGATTTGCACAATGTTATACATTAATTTCTTTCACTATTGAAGAAAAAAGTAATAGTTCCTAAAATTAAGAGGTTGCTTCTGCTCTTTTATAATGGACATTCACCTCCAAGTTGAGTGGAATTAGCACCAACAATCACTAGCATTGCCTGTCAAGTGCATCCACCAATTGTTGTGTTAGAATTTAATTCCAACTGCTACATTTATTCCTCCTCCATATGTTTTTATAGCAATCATTTCCTTTTCCGTTCTCTCACATGCATATAGGATTGCTTTAAATTTGTATTTAATGTAAAATCTTCACCTTCAAATTTTCTTTGTTGGTTGTTAAATCAACATTTAATTGTAATTAATGTTTTTCATTTTCCTTTCATTGTTGGGCTCTTTCATAGCTTATGCAAGAAGCTAAATGTATTGTCTTTTGTGGGTGAAAAGAGCTAAAAAAAATGATAATGAATAGAATGTAAGTAGGGAAGAAAAGAACATGAAGAAAATGGATGTACAAATAGCATGAAAAATCACAGAACAAGGGACTTTACATTATTTTTTCTAGGCATAGCAGAGCAGTAGCTCTTACATTGCACAAACAATCTTTTTTGTATAAATTTTTTTATTAATATAAAAAGTTATTTGCAGTTCATCCCCTACTCTTCTCTCTATTTTTTTTTTCTCTATCTCTGCCCAGCACAATGTGCACCCAAATCCTTATCAATGCCACCTCCTTATAGGATGCAGATTGACGTAGTAGTAAAATATATCCAAATAAAGGTCAATCACAAGTACCAAAATCTATGCAGAGAAGGGATTTATAAAAGAAAATAGAGAAAGAAGGTATCATAGCCATTTTAGATTTACTGCACGCAAACCTTGGACTTCCCGTTTGGAAGTTGTTGAATAATATGACCTGATAGATATTTGGAATGGAGGGTGGAACTATGGTGATAGAAATCTACCACAGCCCATGCTCCCTCACTTAGTTGGTGGCAATAGTGAAAGAAATGAATCTCTCTTATAGAACCCAAAGATGAAGGAGCTTGTAGCTCTTCATGCATTTGCTAAAACAAAACAAAAAAGAAAACAAAGAAAAATATTTTGAGATCTCTTGTTTCTAATAAGCTCATCATACCCAATTCTACATTGCCCTGTACACATACCAGCTGAAGTAATCCTCCTTTATCAGGTGGTGAAAGCCCTGGCAATAAAATTTGGAGGGTCTGGGGGGTTGTTACTATACTCATAAATGTCTCCATCCATTTGTTATACTAAGACAGTAGACACTTCTATAAATTTCTTTTTTTTAATGAATTAGGGTTTCACAACTCAAAGTCAAATAAGTTTAATAATTAGTTTAAGAAAAAAATCACCATAAGATGATAATGATTGTTGGAAATATTAATTTTTCTAACTGAGCCTCTTTCTCATGCCAGCCCCCTTTCTCACCTACCTATCAAGAGCCTCCAACAATATTTTGTTCTTTGGGATCTCCATTCTTGTTTTGCTCCTAATAGCTCCATAATTTAATGTGGTAGAAATTATTGAATTTCTAGAATTAATGTGGTAGGTGATTTCAAATTTTGAGTGGGAATTTTTGTGAAGACAAAAAGGAATGAAGATAGTCAGTTAGTTTTTAGAGTGTGTGCAACATCAATCTGAAATGGGAATGTTTTAGTGTGAGTTCTCTATGTCATTTAGATAAATCTCTTGAACAATAGCAATTGTAGTTTGTTCTAGGCATGTTTGCAGTGAGCAGTTGAAAGCTCCTAACAACTCAGTGTTTTTCCAAGAACAACAAATAGTTCCAAATGAATAGAAGGAAAGAAAAGCACTGTGTAGCTCCTAATAATTGTTTGAAGTTTGTGGGTCTAGCTCCAGATTACTCCATATTTAGTTTGTAAATAGTAGATTGTAGTTTCAATTTGAAAGAATTTTGTAATTTGTCATTTTCTAAGTTAATACAAAAAACAAGTTTGCATGCCCAGTTTTGTGTGTCTCCATTCAACCTATTTTTGTTATTTTTCATTTTGGGTATTTCCTATTTGACTGGAAAATAGAGCAGCAATCTTTGCGCATTTTGTTTTATTTGGATTTCTAACATGGTATCAAAGCCATAGGCCCCATTTCTTTGTGAGTTAGGGTATTTTTTTTCCAAGTATTAATTTTTCTTGTTAGAGACACGGTTGGAGATGAGGGGAAGAGTTTGTAGCAGCCACCGTCCTTTAATGGATAGAACTATGATGTTTGGGCAAAGAAGATGAAGACCATAATGGTTGCAAATGATTTGTGGGAATTTATGATTAGTGGGTTTAATGATGTAACTAATCTTGCAACATATGTAGTTATTACAAACAAACAAAAGACACAGTTGAAGGACTTAAGGAGGAAAGATGCAAAGGAATTGAGTCTTATTGAAGTAGCCTTGATAGGCCATTTTCCCCAAAATTGTAGTAGCTAACTATGCAAGGGAACCTTGGGAAATCCTCTAAACCAACTCCAAAGGGACTGATAAAGTTATATTAGTGAAGCTACAGATTCTTTGAAGAGAGTTTGAGACTCTTGAAATGAAAGAAAGTGAGTCCATCTCATAGTTTTAGACAAGACTCTCAAGTTTGATAAACTAGTTGAGGGTGAATGCAGAAGTCATGGATGACTAGAGGATTATGGAGAAAATCCTTAGAATTTTAACCACCAAGTTTGATGTAGTTGGGATTTCCATTGAAGAGGCAAAAGACCTCTCAACATTGTTCATTGATGAGTTGATGTGTTCTTTGCAAACCCATGAGCATCGCTTAAATAGGTTTTCTACTTCTTCCCAAGAGAAAGCTTTTAAAGCTCAGTAAAATGCAAGAGGAAGGGGGAGAAGAAAAAATGGTGGAAGGAGCTCAAGAGGTGGAGGTTATGGAAATTCTAGACAAGGAAATGTTGAAGGAGAAAGCTCGAGACAAGCTAGCAGCCAAGAGGGAGTGAGTAGCTCTCAGACCAGCTCTTGACAAGGAAAGAAGAATAGCAGTTCAAATCAGAAAGATGATAAAATCAATGTTGAATGCTACTACTGTCATAAATTTGGTCAGTATGCAAGTGAGTGTTAGAAAAATCACAACAATTAGTCAAAACAAAATGCAAATGTCCTGACAGCTCCTAACATGAGAAAATAGAAAGGAAAGCATCCACATACAACCAAAAGATTGGCTCCCAAGAGCTCCGGCAACTCCAAACCCAGTTTGTTTAGTAGAGCAGTAGAGCAATAGTAGTAGTGAAAGTTCAGACCCCACTCTCACCTCCCTAATGCCAAGAAAGAACAAGAGTATAAGGTAGATCTACCAAAGTGAGAGGTATGATGAATAATTTGATGAGATGTGAATTTTGCATTATTTTCTCATAGTGATCCAATTTATTTTGAGGATGTCGTGAAAGAGGAGAAATCGTGTGAGGCCATGGATGAGGAGATAGATGCAATAGAGAGGAAAAACACATGGGAGCTAACTAATTTTCCTCCCAACAAGTTATTGGGATGAAATGGGTCAACAAGACCAAAAAAAATGTCGATGGAAGAATAGAGACATAAGGAAAAATTAGTTGTCAAGGGATACAAATAGTAGTTTGGGAGAGATTATGATGAGACATTTTCTCCCATTGCAAGGATTGAGATCATGCGAGCAGTCATAGCAATTGCAACCCAACATAAATGGAAGATGTTTCAAATGGACATGAAGTTCACCTTCCTAAATGGAGTGTTGAAAGAGGAATTTTATGTGGAGCAGCCACTTGGATATGAAGTTTCAGGTCAAGAACACAAGGTGTATAGGTTGAAGAAATCTCTTTATGGGTTGAAGCAAGCTCCACAAGCATGGTACAACAAAATTGATTCATATTTGATGAACAATGGCTTTAGCAAAAGTGATGGTGAGGCTGCTCTTTACATCAAGGTAGCAAATGTTAAGATTTTGATTATTGTCTTGTATGTAAATGATCTAGTTTTTACTGGGGATGATGATTTCCTCGTCGCTAATTTTAAGGAGGCCATGAAAAGAGAGTTTAAAATGACATATTTAGGTCTCTTGAAATATTTTTTAGGCATAGAAGTAAAAAAAATGCATGATGGTATATTTATCTCTCAAGAAAAATATGCAAATGAAATCTTGAAGAGTTTTAGGATGCAAAATAGCAAACCTTCCCCCACTCCAATAGTCATAGGTCTAAAGTTGAGCAAGGAAAATTGCAACAATAATGTGGATCTGACCATGTTTAAAAGTTTGGTTGGGAGTTTGATGTATTTGACTACAAATAGGCCCAATATAATGCATGGAGTGAGTTTTATTTCCAAATTTATGGAGACTCCAAGGGACACCCATTGGCAAGTGGGTAAAAGAATCATGAGGTATGTGAATGACACCAAAGGCTATAGAATTTTATACACAACAAATGAGTTTAGGCTAGTTGAATACATGGATAGTGATTAGGTAGGAAGTTTGGATGATAGGAAGAGTACATCAGGCTATGTGTTTCATTTGGGTTTGAGAGCTATCTCATGGGCTTCCAAGAAGCATCCCATATTTCCCTATCAACAGCCAAGGCTAAGTATATAGTAGCAAATGCAACATGTCAAGCTATTTGGTTGAGAAGACTCTTGGTAGATTTGAGAGAAGAACAAGAGGATGGAACAACAATATTTTGTGACAATATTTCATCAATAGATTTGACGAAAAATCTTGTGTTTAATGGAAGAAGCAAGCACATTGAAATCAGGTATCATTTTATCAGAAAGTTAGTTGAAAATGGTGAAATCAAAATGGCATTTTGTAGGTCTGAGCAGCAACTAGCAGACATATTCACCAAGCCATTGAGCAAGGACAACTTTGGCACCTAAGAAATAGTTTGGGCATTGTTGATTTGAATGAAGATTGAAGTTTTTCGACAGCTCAATCATAGCGGGTGTTGGAAATATTCATTTGTCTAACTAAGCCTCTTTCTCATGTCAGCCCCCTATCTCACCTACCTATTAGGAACTCCTAATGACAATTTGTTTTTTAGGATCTCCATCCTTGTTCTGCTCTTGACAGCTCTAGAATTTAATGTGGTAGAAATTTTTGAGTTTCCAAAATTAATGTGGTAGGTGATTTCAAATTTTGAGTGATAATTTTTGTGAAGACAAAAAAGAATGAATTCAGTCAGTTAGTTTTTAGAGTGTGTGTAGTAGCAGTCTGAAATGGGAATGTTTTGTGTGAGTTCTCATTGTGATTCAGAGAAGCTCCTGAACAACAACAGTTGTAGTTTTTTCTAGGTGTTTTTGCAATT
>VDFB02249165.1:0-11729 GCA_007258455.2 Sequoia sempervirens
TGGTGGTTAATGGTGATGTTGTGTTGATTATTTGGTTGGTGGATAGTGTTGTCATATTGGTCGTGATTGGTGGATGGTGTTGTTGATATGATAAAGTGGTATCATTGATGTGATTGGCCCTTGAGAGACCATACTTTACAATGTTTTTGGGGTGTTTATTGATGTTACCATTGCTTGTGTGTTTTATGCGTTTGTTGTTGTGATGTCAGCAATTTTTGGCGTTTGGAAAGATGTTTTTTTGATTGATGGTTGGGATGTATGTTTTGATGGATACTGGTAGAGGAAGCCTAAACCAAGGAGTGGTGTTGATGACAATGGTGATGGTGGGAGAGGTGGAAATGTAGGGGGTAGATCCTTGTGAAAGGGTGTTGTGGTGGTGAAAATTCCCCCCTTGTCCGAGATATGTCTCCCTCCTGCTTGTGGTGTTGTGAGAAGAGGTGTTTGTGGTGCTTTCCAGGTGAAAAGATGTTGATGATAGGTCCTTAATGTAAAGTGAGAGGAACATTTTGGTGTAATGGATTATGGAGGATGTTTTGTTCCACTGTGGTGTTTGCGTCCAAGTTTTGGTTATTTACAAGGGGATGTGATTGAAGTTCATTGAGGAATGTGTTTCCCTTGTTAACATTTGGTTGGGTTGGAGCAATCGATGTCGTGATTTTTGGAATGTTTTGCGTGACGTTTTGGGATGGAGGTGTGGATGAAATGGGGATGGTGGATGAGATTGGTGGAAAAGATGTTTCTACTATAGTGGTCACATCAAAATCCGAAGGCAACTTGGCCCCTTGTTTTGCTAGTTCAAGCATGTACAACGAAGGGTTGATTCTCATCATGATGTTGATGATTCTATGGTTGTCCGTATTTTGGAGCATTTCAGCTATTTCTTCGCAAGACATTCCAAAAGTGAGGTCCTCCCCTTGATTTTCTTCTTGTGGGTTTTGTGATGATGAGGGGATCAATGGATTGCTTGATTCTGCGAGATTCATTTCTGCGTTTGTTTGGCTAAGGTTACTTGAAGCGGGAGTTTCTTTGTGGGCTTCCATACTCTTCTTGTATTGAGATCTCGTTAGAACCATAAAACAAGGATCAATCTTTGAGAATATGGGAGATGAATCTCTTGATTCCTTGGATTTAATCTCTATTTTATGTCCCAAAGTGAAAGTTTTAGGATGCCTTTTTAGGATCAAATGTGATGGTGATGTGATGGTGATGTTCAAAGATAGATGTTATGGATGTTTATGGGTGTTGTTTTTGGCTTTTGATAAATCTTGAATGAAATGCTAGGACTTTGGATTTTTGATTGGTTTGATTTTTTGGATTTTGAGATTTTGTCCTTGATATTTGATTTGGATTTTGATTTTGATTTTGAACAAAAAGACCCTAAGATGTTTTATAATGATCTAAGGGATGGTTGTGTTCAAAGGATGATGTTTTGGATATGTGTGAGGAGAAGGATACATCTACCCACACCTACCCAAATAGGATGATTGTTTCACTAAGTATATGGAGAAGGATTCATCTACATACACTAAGCTAGACAAGATGATTTGGACGACTTTGACTAAAGATATGCAAAAGGATGCATTCACATACTCCTAGCCAAAGGTGTTTTGATAAATGTTTTCAAAGACTTGGTCTCAATGATTTTGGTGTTTGCTTGATTTTGTCATAAAGCCTAGCATTTCAAGGATGATTTCAAGGTTCTTATCAAAAGATGATTTGTGAGATGGATTTTGATGTTTTTGAAAGATGGATGAAAGAGGTTTGATTTGTTTTGATCCCTAGATGAACCTTAAAAAAGACCACTTTGTATTTTCCAAGACCTAGGTATCGAAGAGCATGCATATGCTTCCTAAAGACCTTTGTTAACCAAGGAATGATTTGAACATTTTGGATTTCCAATCAATGATTTTTGCTTTTGGGATTTGGAGTCTTCAACACACATGAAAGTTCATTTTGCTTAGTCTTTGCTTAATGGATTTATTTTACCAAAAAACACTCTCTTTGATTAAAGTTTCAAACTAAGATGTACCAATGTCTTAATTTCCTTAAACCCCACAAGATATTTTATGTGGAAATTCAATGAACTTAAGGCAAGGGTTTTCCTATTGTTTACTCAAGAAGACAAATTGAGGTATAATCCAATGCTTAGGAACCTCTACAGACGTGAATCCACAGGGAAAGCAGTAACATATGGATTGAGTCAATGATATTTGTCTTCGAGAGGGTTTGAAAATTTTAGAATCATGTTGAATGTTTGTTTGCAAAATGTTTTCGAATACAACACTGTGTTTTCAAATGAAGAACAATTACAAGCCCTATGGATGTGTAAAGACTATATTTGTTGGATTCCCTTGGACAAGGATCCAGCTTCAACATCTCTGGTGGATGGTTGAATGCTTGAGCCCCAGCGGCCACCCGCGCTCATTAACCGATCATCCAGGGCAGCAAAGCATCAACACCATAAAACTCCATAGCATACTTCCATCTCTACTAGAAGACCGTAAAATTGTGGGATATTTGAGCGACCCCGTTCTTGCACCAACAAATAGATTAAGGATTTTGTGAAATTCTAGCATGGGTTCTAGTAAGGACTTTCCGTTCGTGGAGGAGATTGACCCATCGACAAAAAAGATTCGGATCCATCTTGTTAAGAACTAACAGCGTGATTATGGCGTTTATAAAACCTCATTTATATCTGACTAGAAATACTCTTGGCTTTAGAGTATTTACCCGGTTGAATAAATCACTTGGGTGAAGAGTACTTTCCCAAAGCCGAGCCCTCTAAGATAAACAAAAGCGAAACAAAGAGAGACACAATCGTAACTTCGTCGATCTTTGATGGCACAAAGAAGAATAATACACGAAATGCCCTACTCCACACTGCGCACAAGATGTTCAATTTTTAAGCCCAAATTGAAGTGTTTCAAAGCAATAAAATGTATTTTGAGTGTTTCTCTTGCACCCTAGATCGCACGAAGCGCAAGGGGAGAGGATATGTACTCAAAAGACAATCACACAATTCAAACACTTGTTCGTTTTATACCCTTAAAAGCAATTGTGAATTCGTTTTAAGCACCAAATGAAATATGAAGATTGTTTGTTCAATTTTTAACCCAAAACGAACTCTAGTAAGTTTGTCCTAAAATTCGTTTTAAGCCCTTTGCAATGAAAATCAAATTGTTCGTTTTAGACCCAAATGAAAATTAGTGTTCTAAAACGAAAAGAAAAACAATTTCGTGAAGTAGTGTTGATCAACACTTAAAGTGTTAAAAAACACATTGTGTTTTCAAAAAAAATCATTCTCCTTTCGTTTTCATTTGATAGCCTTCTCCTTGTTGATTTTTCGCTTTCGCTTTTCCTTCTTGCCTTCGTTGTTCGTTTGTACCTATAAAAAGAAAAGACAATTTTGTGAGGATCATATAAAGTCAATTTTGATGGTTAACTTTAAACCATAGCATGATCTTAATTGAAATGACAAATGATTTGAGTGACAAATGATAGTAAAAGGATGATTTAATCATGCTTTTGATTTTATTGAAGAGATATAACACTTACTAGACCCATTCTCTTCCTTATCAAAATTCATATGTATTGAGTTCATCAAATCACTCATAAAGAATAATTTAATAAACTATAATAGTGTGGCAAGTTAAACTTTTGAAGAGTCCATGAATTGTTTTACTAAATCAGCCATACACAAAAGCCTCCTTATATTCCTAAATGTGATAATAACATTATGTCATTTATTAAAATACGAGGGAATATTGTAATAAATATGCACTCAATCAAAACAAGTTACTAAAGATCTTCTAAAAGGTTCACAGCCCCCTTTAGTGTTCTATTCGGCCATCCAATCTGCAATCAATCTTGTCTCTGCCACATCCCTCCACTCGCACTCAGACCCATCACTGTCATCCTGCAAATTTAGTGCATTGGAATTACACTTAAATGCGTTGCATACATATTAATGACCAAGACAAATGTAAGGAGAATTAAATGCAAATCAGGTTAGAAGGCGGATGATTTCCAGAAATAAGAAAACTCAGTGCTTAGAGAACATTAGTCCACATGTCCCAATCTTTGATCTGCTGGCAGCTAATAAATCCGTCCTTGTTCTGACAAACCAGAGGATCATAAATGATGCATTTTTAATCATGAGTAAGCAACAACAAATGGCGACTAAGGTTCTCAGCAAACTTTGATAAAGTAGTCAGCAAATGTTAATGATTTTTCACAGAATTCTGAGATGATTTGATTAAACCACTCGGACCAATGAGCTAGTAGAAAATACAAATTACCAAATGCCTTTGACTGTTTCCTGCTATTTTTTGAAGACAAGTCTTTAGATGAATAGGAAATCACCACTGTCTAAAGGTAAAGCACCATATAAAGATCTCTAAAAATAGGAACATGCCTTCCATAAAGCTTAAACAGCAACATATAAATGCGCAGCAGTTTTTGTCTTTAAATGTTAAACAAAGATCAATAAGTTCTGGCATGCTTTTGTCATTTCAACACAAACCGAAGACAAACAATAAATGAATGCGTGCCTGTGAAGAAATAAAACAGGAAACAGTCATCAGTCAATAAATAAATGCGCCTTTCCTGTGATGAAAGTAAGAAACAGTCAATGAACAAATGCGCACAATCTTTTCCAATCACTCTTGTAGCTCTTTAGATTATAAAAGGCATCAATAATTATTAGCTCGACTAGGGAAAATGGCTGGAGTAAACACAATAAAGCAAATCACCTACTGCTGTTCATTTTTATTTTTTTATTTTTAACCAGTCAAGATAACTTCTTACCACAGATATTCAAACACTCCTTTTTTCCGCTCGAAATGTTTTCTTACCCCGCCATTATAATCATAATTTCTACGCTTTCCTATGACTGTATCCCCTATGACTTGCCTGCAGTCAATATAACTCGAATGACTTTGTGATGATTTCACATTTCATGAAGGAAAGCCATAATTGTTTTGTTTAGTTAAGACAACAGGAGAGATATTCCAATCAATTTCGGAGATTGTACAGGGGATTTAGCAGCAAATTTATGGCGAATTTATCAACCACCAATCCCTATGTGAGCAGATTGGTCGATGGGAGTTATTCTTGAGAACACTACGACCATCATGATAAAGTAGGGAGAGAGGACAAAAGGAAACAACCTGCACGCAGAGTTTGAATGAATAATAGAAAAGAAAGAAAGAAGAAGATCTATTTATGACTTATAAAGAGTGCAATATAATAGTTTCCAAAGCTCAATGATGATGAACACGTCAAATAAGTCTTGAGCAGCATCTGAACTTGTCATGAATCCAATATTATTATGCAGAGTATCTCATCAAAAAAAAAATGCATTTTCCTGGTTGGAAACGAAGTTAAATGCCATGTAAGATCAAACAATCTACAAATTATCTTACGGACTTAGTATTGTTTTATTTTTTTTGTCTGTTTTATAGAGGCAAAAGACTTTATATTATAATGACATACTTTCGGCCTTATGCTCAGATTCTACAGGTGCTTTTAAGAAGGAAAACCAAAGCTTTGTGTGTTTCCTATCATATGCATACAAAAATAAAAGATCATACGAAATTTGATGTTTAGAGACATAAGAAAAGATCCCGAACATCTCTATCTAATGCACTTACAAAATCTAGAAACATAAGAGTATTTGGAGCCTTCTTTCTAGCCATAATTGTACAGACCCTAGATGCTGCATTTTGTAAAGACAAACAAGCATGAGTATTGTTAAATCAAGCAAAATCAAATATAGAATCCATATGAAATATAGAATCATGTTTCATAATGCAATCCAAACAAAAAAATATCAACTAAACTAAGTGAAAGCATAAAGAAGCAAGAATCCAGCTCTATCTCATATTGGATTGGGTGTCACATGTGCTAGTGACCCTTTCCCAATCGATTGATGGCTTAGTGATGATGATTATATTGATATGGAAATGATAAGTAGACAAGATCCAAATCTCAAATGAAGAGGAGTGACCTTGCAAGGGTGTGGAGTTGCTCAAAAGATGAAGCACCCCTGTTGGAAGTTTTTCAAAATTCTTTAAAGTGCTTAAAAATGGTCCAATGTGGGACTAAGATTACATGATAGGAGGGACACTTGCTTGTCAAATGGGAGTGATGGGGTTTGATGCATGTGCAAGATTTGGGAAGGTGATTACTTTTAGAGGGGAAATTTTGAATTCAAATTTGCAATGGTAATTTTGAGGAGGGACGAAAGAGCAATAAATGCCATAAACTTTGACTTGTCATGTTGGGGAAAATGAGAGATTTTAATAAATCAATAAAATTGATTTTATTTATTTTAAATGGCTAGATCTAGATAATGCAAATTAGGGTGTGATTAGCATTAGATTAGGATTCTTAGATGATGATTATGCTGATTTAATGATGATTAGATGATTTGACTTTCAAGACTTTGATAATTAGTTTACATTTAAATTAGAAAATGATGGAATATGATTTAGGATTTGATTTAAATGGCTTTTTGATTTATTATTAAAAGATTGATGATAATGCTTATTTGATTTTAAAATAAATAACCTTAGGCAATGAGGTTATTTAAATGAATGGATGAAGGTGATGAATGGATCTAATGCAACATATAGTTCAATTGATAAATGATCCTGATCAAATGCAGAATGTTAGTTTTGCATGTCTATAATGAAAGTCTCACATATTTCTTACCAAGCGAAGAATTGTGAGGAGACCTACATACATTTATTTCTAGGCTTTTATTTCCATCTATTTCAATGGTACATGTGCTTGGTCAAGCATAAATAAAATAAATGATAGTTTTAGAAAAGGTAAAACTATCATTTCTGTGGATCCACCTTAGGCATCCTATCCCGGAAGTTCCTCAAAATACAATAAGAAAAATTCATTTTCCATCTAAGTTCTCATTCAATTATACACATTTCTAATTCCAAAGAAATTCCATCATTTTCCAATGTTCACACAAAGATTATCAAAATAGTTTTTTTATACATACACTCAGTATGAGAGATTTTTCTGTACAATTTCTAGTGAGTGTTACTATGAAATTTAAAATCAGTGCCAGTTCTATTTTCTAAAATAGTTTGATCAAAGTAAGTAATTTTGATAGTTTCAAAAAAGAAAGAAGGCTACTCTTTTCAGAAAATTCACTAGTTTTAAATGCATTTTCTATAGAATATATTTGCTAAAAAGATTCATCTTCAGCTCTTGATATAGCCTTATGTATATTTCACTAAGTTTTGTAATGATGTATGGTGATTCATTCAATGCACCACTATTCAGAAAATAGAAACAGTTTTAGAAAAGAAAAGCAACATAGATATCATATTTGTATATGAATACATGTTGCCTACTGAACATAGAGTGATTTAAATGTATTTATTTTTCATCTCTCTAAATTATAGTTTTCAAATGTATATATATATGCTTATACACCATGTTGTGTTTTTTGTATGTTACCATTGACAGAAGGTAATGTTTTTTGTAGAAAACAATGATATTTATGTCAATGTGTGTATATATATATATACATATACATATATAAATATGTACTTATTCATATATCAAAAAGAATTCAAACAGATTTACAAGATGAATATACCATAATGCTACGTTTTCTGTATCCTATCATTGATAATGGTAAATGTTTCCTGAAAAGTTCGGGTATATAAATATCTTTGTACATTTTATGTCAGTATATTTATATATATATATAAATAATTGCTTGTATCTACAGCAAAATTTATAAGTTAATATAGTCATACTTTAGTTAACACTGTCATTTGTGATTTGCCTTTATCTACAAGAAATTTTGAAAAGAATTCAAACACAATAAAGGAACTAATGATGCCATAAGGCCGACACCTTTCCCATGGGGAAAGCGTTGCCTGTGAGCGGGCAGCGCCTCCTCCACAGGCCTTGGCTTGTGGAGGGCACTGTCCCTCTCATAGCGCTGCCCCTTCCTCCATGGGACGGGGCTTGGGGTAAACCCCCATTTCGTTATCTCAAGCTTTTATAATTCAAACACTCAATAGTTTATACAATCTACTGTTAAGTTCTCCAATATTTCGAATGAAACAAGGTACATGTATATTTATATATTTATTTATTTATATGCACAGTGGTATTTATGTGTATATAAATATATATATATATATATATTTATTTATTTATTTATTTTCAGAATCTTTGTGTAAAGAATGAGCAATCTTAGACAAAATTATAAACCACAGTTTGCAAAGGAGAAAAGCCCCAATCTGAAAAGGGAGAAATTATGCAATTTCTTTCAATGCACACAAAAGAATAGAAGATTTTCTCAATTTTCACAGTTTTGCAAACAATTTCAAACACTTGGCATTCAAATTCTTCAGTAGTATTTTAATATTTCAAACAAGATTTATGGAAAAAGAATGGAAAACCTGGATATTTCGCTTCAGCTGGAGTTACTCTCCAGACAAATTCTTCTCTTTGCCTCTTTTCAAACTGGTTTTTCTAAGAAATTTTCTTCTTCTTTCCTCCTTTCCAGTTGCTTTACCAACTCTTTAATTTCCTACTATCTCCCAAAGAATAATTCTAAAACTTATTATTCTGAAAGATTCAGCATTTTCTTGGCAGCCATTAGAGAAAAATTTGTAGAGCTTAATTCCAAGAAAGATTTCAAGAACCGTTGTTTTTCTCAGAAACTATTTTATCCTTTTAATAATGTTTTCCTTTTTTTTTCTATTTCCAACCCTAATCTTGAAAAATATTTTGGAATAAAATTAAAATATAATTTTTATTTTACCTTTCATATTCACAGATAAGAAATATGCAAAAATAATCTCCAATTACCGTTGTACAAAGAAATCCTTTTGAAAATACTTACCCAAAACTAATTACAAGTAAATATTTATCTAATAATTAAACAAATATTATCTAATTATTAGTTAATTTATTATCATAAGAATTAACACAAGTTAAAAGAAAAACAAAATACTTACCTAGATTTATATCATGATAATCATTTAAAACAAAGTTAAATTATAATTAAAATTAATTCCTTTTACTTTATTATGCTTACATTTCACTATTTATTTAATTCGAATAATTTTTAAAACACTCAAAAACAATCAAGCCAAAATTATCATTCCTAAATGCAATCTACATGAATCTAAGTGCCCATGTGTATGATCGAGAGAACATCCTGCTTTGTCCTGTCAAGAAGCTAACCTCCTCTCCTTAATCACACCCTTGGTCTTCAACCACCTGCAACTCAAGTGCACTCAGGCACACAACAATAAACTAAATTAGTATCCCATAAAGATGTAAATCAAAACAATTTAATACTTTAATTCAGGTATTCCTATTCTATTCTACTTTGCTTCATCCTCAAAGTAAAACACATACATTACTAAGCAACTTTTAAAGTAAACACTTTCATATTTTGTCACACCAAATCACCATAGTATTTATTATTATTCTACCACACACATTAGTTCATATAACAAATCCAAACAAAACCAAGAGAAAACAACATCAGATTCTGAGAGGTGACAACCTTCCCCACTTGGAAGAGACATCGTCTCGATGTCTTATTACAAATCCACAACAAAATCTGAAACATCAGTGTATCATAAGTCTGTAAATGCAAGGAAAGAAAAACATGCTAGAATCTCAAATGAGGAAAAGCTGCAATGTGTCCATAAACATTCTCGGTGGCATTGTTAACATCCACCCGAATATTAGTCCCTGCTTTGGACTATATTTTTGCTCTCCCAGTTTTGCAACTTAGCGTTGTGCTCTTCGATATCTTGATGCGTCCCACCCGCGTATCCTCACGGGTCCTATACTTGCAAAATACCCGATTCAAGAATAGCGAGCTACATTTGGATGATAGGGCTTAAACCTTTGAGACATGAAAGAAACTTGATATGGATCACGGGATGCGAGCGGTGGAAAAATAAGCACATCGCAAGCTGGATTAATCACCTCCAAGACATCAAAGGGCCCACCAAACCTAGAGAGGGCAAGCTTAGAGTTTCTTCTTGAAAGAGTTTGAACTCTTATGCGGCCGAACTCTCAAAAGACTTTGTCTCTGCGGAGAATTGTCACGAAAGTTTGTTCTTATCACATAAGACTCTTTTGTTGATTTGAAGCTTGCTTTAGATTTTCTCTAATAAGCTATGCGGTCTTCCATTTACGCAACATTTGGATAAAAATCACAAAATCCACAATCGCACCCATCCCAATGGAATTGTTAGGCATTTATGTCCACCACGAGGAGGCCTCGAATAGTGCCATGCCCAAAGAGGCATGGTAGGAGTTGTCGGAAAACTCCACCAAAGGAAAATACTCCTCCCATTTGTGTTCTTACTCCATACAATACATTTAGAAGAGATCCTCCACAATCTGGTTCACCCTCTCTGATTGTCCATCAGTTTGAGGATGATATGTGGAACTGAAATTTAATTTGGTTCCCAGGGAAGAATTTAGAGTAGTCCAAAACCTGAAAGTCATCCGAGTGTCACGATCTGAAATGATCACTTCTGGCACTCCATGCAGTCGGAAGATTTCCTATATAAATTTCCTCGTCAAAACCATTGAACCATCCTTGAGGTTCCCAGGAATGAAATAGGCTACCTTAGTCAATTTATCCACCACAACTACGATGGTATCATGTTGATTCCTAGACATCGGCAATCCTTGAATAAAGTCCATAGTTATCACCTGCCACTTATATTCTGGTACCCTGTGAGGATATTAAAGTTTTGTCAGATGTACATGCTCAGCCTTAACTCACTGGCATTCCAAACATCGAGCTATAAATGCAGTAACATCTCTTTTGAGTCTTGGCCAAAAATATAGTGGCTTGAGTCCCTCAACCATTTTAGTCACACCAGGGTGTCCTGAATAAGGCGCATTATGGAATTCCTCTAGCACCAACTCTCTCAATCTTGCAAAGATAGGAATATACATACAACCCTAGAACCTCAAGATTCCATCAGACTCAAGTACATACCCAACAAATCTGCTATCTGAAGGATCCTACTCTAGGGCTTGTTTCACCCTTTCATACTGCTCATCCCCGGGTAAGGCCTGAACCACCTGCTCCCTGAAATTATATTTTATGGTAATCATGGCTGCTAGGTGTCTTCTCCTACTCAAGGCATCTGCTACCCTATTTTCCTTCCCTTTAACGTACTCATTGCCAAATTCATATTCACTCAAAAATTCCAACCATCGCCGTTGATGAGCATTTAGGTTGGGTTGAGTAAAGATATACTGTAACCCAGCATGATCTATTTTTAATTCAAAGGGCTTACCCAAGAGATAGTGTCTCCACATCTAAAGGGCATGAACTATGGCTGCCAACTCTAAATCATGTGGTGAATAATTTAACTCATGTTGTTTCAACTTTCTTCATTCATATGCCACCACTTGTCCTTCTTGCATGAGAACGACTCCTACCCCTTCTCCTAATGCACCAATAATCACTGTAAAATGATTGTTCAGATCAGGCACAACTAAAATAGGTGCAGAGGTGAGCTTCTCTTTTAGCAACTAAAAAGCTTTTTCACACCTGTCACTCCACTCAAATTTATTTCCCTTCTTCTGGAGTGCGGTAATGGGTGCTACTATTGATGAGAACCCTTGCACAAATCTCCTGTAATAACCTGCAAGTCCCATAAAGCTTCGGACTTCTGAAACATTTTGCGGTGCTGGCCAAT
>VDFB02249166.1:0-12045 GCA_007258455.2 Sequoia sempervirens
ATGGATGGGATCGTAGATGAGCATCGACAATGGCTAGAGGAGAGAACTCCTAATTATGGAAAGGAAAACACAAAGAAATGAAGATCTATGTAGTAGAGAGCCATAATAGTTTATAAATTAAAACAATGATCTTAAATAGTTATGAATTTATAAATTTGGTGAACGATGGATATTTTGTGTGATGAATTTATAAATTTGGTTCCAAATGGATATTTTTAGTGACATGAATTTATGATTTTGGTTCTATATGGATATTTTTAGTCACATGGATTTGTGAATTTGGTGGAATTTATGAACTTATAATGAATAGTATATAATAGTATATATTTTATGACTATCTACTAGATCATGATTTCTCCTGCTGAAAATTATAATATATATATATGTGTGTGTGTGTGTTAGACATAAAATGAGATTTTGTGAATGTTTCAAGTTTATTGTTTAGTATGTATGTGCATGTATTAAAAAATTTGCATAATAGTTCTTAAATTTTGAAATTTGTATGTATGTATGTATAATAGTTTAGTTTAATGATTTATCATATGCAAATTATGCATCATATTTTTTATTTTAAATATGCATACATACATTTAATTTTAATTTTGTATGCTCTTGAGTTGAGCAGTCAATGTATATATATGTGCATTTCAATTAAATATAGGCTTAATATATATGTTGCTCATCCTATTTCAATTAAATATATGATCTTAATTTTTGTATGCATGGACTATTTTGTATAGTTAATACAGTGCATTATATCAAGCATATCATGGATGATTTTAACATTGATGATATCATCAATCCACCACCTCGGCGCAGCCAGATCTGCCTCCCTCCCCCCCTCCACCTCCATGTCCGCCTCCCCCTCCCCCTCCCCCTCCCCCTCCACCTCCACCTAATATGCCACATGCAACACCTATCACATCTGATGAGGCTCGCTTGAGAGCATGAATAAATGATCAAGTTGCATCCTTACAAAATCAAATCAATGCTATGCAGAGTCAAGCATTGATTCCTCCACATGTGAGACGTTTTGCATCTGCAATGCAAAACATTGTTGATTCCATCAGGATGATCAATTCTGATCTTGATAGGCATCGACGAGACATAGAACAAATGAGACAATTTTATTTTGATGGTATCTCTTACAAACAAATATGTCATGTCCCCATTTTTGACGAGCATCAGAGTTCGTAAGATTGGCCTATCAGGAGACCCTCGTAGGCTGACAGAGTGGTTAGAGGGTTGTTTGGGAGCTTGGCTCAGCTTCAGACAGGCAGTGTTGATCAATTGGCTTTCGTTTGGGCTCAATCGAAGACTTTTTGCAGAATTGCTATTTTTAGCAGTTCCTGGCAGGCAGCGTGGGACCCCTGCTATTTTTAGCAGTAGGAGATTGGCAGCGTTCAGAATCACTTTAGTGTTCGTCAGCTTCAGACGGGACAGTAATCAGTTGAGTAACGAGGAAGATATTAATATTTAATTGTATTGATTAAATATTAATTATTTAATGATTTATAATATAAAGTTATAATGTTATATTATAACTTAAGTGATTCTCCTTGAGGGGTGCGCCCATCATCAGAAGGGGCCAAAAGTGACAATTAAATTATGATGTAATATTTTGGCTGGAGACTATGGAAAATTAAAAGAATTAAAAAGTCAAAATTTAATTAAAACCCTATTATTGAGGAAATCGCACTTTTGTGAAGATAAAGGGTTTTGCATTGGTAATTGTGCCATTATGAGATTATTGAATTTTGAGAACTGATCATATTGATCTGAGCACAGACTTTAGGGTTTGAACTCGACTTCCTTGGGGAACGAGCCATCTCCAGCGGAAAGTAATTCAGAGAGTGTGAAATATCACTTGATCTATTGCCAGTAGAGGTTTTCTCATTCAGAGTAAACTACAGAGCTTTCAGAGATTGTCTTTTATCTGAGATTCTTCAGTGTTTTGCATCCAGACAGTAGTTGTTCATCTTGGCACATCATTACAGAGGATTAGACATTGATTTTGGTGAAGGCCGTACAATATTTATTGCTGTTCTGTCAGGCCGTACCTTGCTGCAGGGCCGTACAATCTGTCCTTTGGCCGTACTCATCAGATTAAAGGAAACGCCTTTGTTAGAGGGTTCCAGTTTGCATCAAAGGAGGCGCCAACTATCTGGGAGTCACCAGAGATCATCAGTCGGAGGGAGAAGATCATTGTTTGACTCAGCCGTACATTTCTGTACTTCTGTAGCAGCAAATACCAGGTTTTAAAAATATTGAAAATTCTTTATTTTATTCATTGCATGTTTCTGGATATCATTGTAATCAGTAGAGAAGTTTGAATAAAGATACTGGCATCGATATTCTCTCATTTCCAGAGCTATTTTATTTTTATTGAATTTATTTCAATTTATTGTCAAAATCGTACTTTTCATTTATTGCATCAAAAACACAAAATTTGCAAAAAAACCAAAAACCTTCAGAAAAACCTAAAACTCAGTCAGGAGCAGTGACAGGGGGAAACTAGGGTTTCTCTGATGGCATGAGCTAAATCACGCCATCACGAGGGTTTTAGCCATCACATCATGACGGAGGAATTTGATACATCACCGGTATTATATCTTGAGCGTGCTCGATTGTGAGGCACGGAATTTGAAGCGGTAGGAAAACCAGGCAGCTGGACGGACCTATGCTGGTGGGGCATGGGCATACCTTCTGTGCTGGTAGAACCTGGTACCAGAGGAGACTCAGGCTACAATGCAAAGTTAGTTACCGTTGCACCAAAAGCCCGGACTGGTAGTGAGCGACACCCCTCTTAGCGTTAAGGGGGCATCCCCAGGATAGGTACTCCCACCGAAGACCCCGGACACGTGCCTGGGCAAACCGCTCAGACAGACCTACGTCACCTTCCGATAGGGGCCCGCATCGGGACATCACAAAATGTCGTAGACCTTAAAGTAATGAGAAATCCCATCTAGCCCCCTACTTTCTTGACCCACGGATTGCTAAAACCCAACCCATTCCACCCAACAAATCTAGAATATCCATGAGGAATTGGGTGCATACATCCGCAAATGAGTGCACATTTTTGGGATCGATGGTATATGGTTTTGATAGTCCCCCACATGCTAATTGGGAGTGCCCATTGTATTTTTTGAGAAAACTGTATGTAGAGTTTGTTTTGGGGAAAAAGCCCAATTATTTTGATTTTAGATCATTTCAGGGTGTTGGTGGCGGCATGCCACAATAGAGATTAGGGGCAAGGGTTGATCCTCGATGCTCCGTGCATGCACAACCCCTTGTTGTTGCTCCTGGTCCTCCCATTCCTGCACTTGTACATCATCAAGCTCTAGTCTCAACATTAGGTTCCCTTAGTACACTCGCAGGAGACCTTGATCAACATGCTTCTGCGATAGCGAGTAGGAAGCATAGAGACGATGATGATGATGGAGGAAGTTTTTATGGGTTTGGTCAGAGTACTACTCCGGGAGTGTCGGGGTCCGTCCCCATAGATGTACTTGGTGTCATTAAGAATGCTATGGACTGATCGAGGCTTCACACTAGTTGAATTAGACGAGGAGGTCGGTGGTTCATCACAGTGCATCCGATTCATTTGTAGAGTTCCTCCTAGCAAAACATCACCACGAGGACACTCGACCACGGGTATAAATAATAAAATAGATGCTCGTTCATTTATAATAATTTTATAGTTGTATATATCAAAGAAAAGTTTGCAATACATTTTAACAATCAAATTGTTTGGTGTACAGATGGCCACTAATGATGCAAGGGCAATCATGTTCCGCAATTACATACATCAACACGGTCATATGGCAGCCCTTATGGGGTATTTTGATTTCAATTTTAAAATTATATATGAAATCATAAATTATTTAACTTGAGTTTTTAAATTTATAATTGAATCACATATATGTTTCAAATATTCATATTTGGTTTAGGTGGATCAATCGGCATCCATGTGATTCCTCTGAGGGATTTTCAAGCACTCCTCACTATCGGCGTCATAGATGGGGGGCAGGTACATTCATATTGTAAATTTGTTTTAAAGTTTTATTAGTATAGTTACAATTTTATGAGTTTGAATTCACTAGATGTATGAAAGCATGCATGTACACTTGTAAATATTATAAGCGTTAAATGTCTATATACACATGTATATCTAGGATTTTGATACCACAATAGAATGGGCATTAGACAGAGCATTTGATGTTGTAGCTACTTGTGAGGCCATTGATTTCCAAGTTGTTTACAAAACTTTCTACATAAAATGTGCAAACTTGAATATATATATATATATATATATATAAACCTAATTCAATTGTACATGCTTTAATTTTGATCTTGTAGGACTTTGTTAGTGCAACTTTCAGCCTTGACCTAGACATAGTTACACCACGAGGAGGACATGCAGAGTAGGCTCCAAATCAAATGGTAATTTAATTTTTATTATATTTAGAAATTATAAATTTTAAATTGAATATATACATATACAATATGATATTTTCACATATTCTTTTTCTTTTTATAGAATGAGACACATCTTGTAGTTGAGCATGTAGAGATAGGTCCTGGAGAAGAGCCTAGTGCACAACCTTAGAATACGATACAATTCAAATATGATAAATTATAAATTAAATTGAATTAAAAAAAAATTAATTGTAGAGTTGTACATCTAATTTAGAATTTCTTTGTCTTGTTTATGTAGATTGATTTAGAAATTTAGAGGTTTCTTGGTAGCACGAGGCATCGGATGTAGATATGGTGGTAATTTAATATGATGGATGATAAATTAAATTGTCATTAAATCATTTTTTATTGTCTTACATCTAATTTCATCTTTCTCTTATGTACAGAGTGTTTCAGGTCATCCACATAGTCCGCATGGTGTGAAGAGGTCTCTTGATTATAGAGACAGTACATGACCTACAAACATGTGATTTTATGTGTTATATTTGTTTATTTCATGGACTATATTTCTTGTTTATCATGTACTCTATTGGACTTTATTTCATGTGCGTTTAATATATTGGTTTCATGCACTTAATATGTTACATAAATTATGGACTTTATTATTGTTTGAAATTTTAATTTACACATGTACATTTATGCATTTTATGTTCATAGTCAAGACATTAATATAGGACATTAATGTGAAATTTAGTGAAGACTTCATAATTGTATTATATTATGAATAACATACTTTGAGTCAAGTAAATCTTCATATTGTATCCTAAATACAATCCTGATCCTTTTTCACAAATTAATGTTGATATTAAGGAAAAAAGTACTATATAACTCCCTTACACTTTGTTCACATGGATACATAATTTTTTTTATGATATTATCACAATGAATTCATGTTCATTTTGAATGTTTGTATTTAATTCATAATAATTTATTCCCCATGATAGTCTTATTACCTTATGATTTAAGAATCTTTTCCCTAATATCACTAGACACTAGATTTGGATAGTTTAATATTCCATTAAAAAATAGTTTTCTATGTCTCTTAAGGCCTAATGAGGAATAACTATTTGTTATCTTTAAAAAATTACTTCTAAATTATTCCCTTATTTAGTGTTGTGTACATTTAACTTATATGCTTACTTTTTATTGATATAAAACTTGATGATACTATTATCACCTTTGGTTATAGATATTAAGTCTTGAATTTTGGTGTCCATG
Source organism: Sequoia sempervirens (assembly GCA_007258455.2). Taxonomy (NCBI): domain Eukaryota; kingdom Viridiplantae; phylum Streptophyta; class Pinopsida; order Cupressales; family Cupressaceae; genus Sequoia; species Sequoia sempervirens. The sequence goes on from VDFB02249166.1 coordinate 5,698, forward strand.
TTGCATTTGTTAATCTTGCTATGCAATCTAAACCTACCATGACTCAATTTATTAATATATATATCTTTAAGTTCATCCATCATGGCTAACCTTTGCTATATGTGTTTTAAAATATTTTTATTATTTTGTTGATTGTATGCATGTGCATCTTGAAATTAAGTTTCATGTTCAAAACCAACATAGGAATGTGTAGAAGTATTGAATAATATATAATTAGGATTTATTCTATTATGATCATCAACAATCAAAATTTCTACTTATACATTATATATTTGTTCCTCAGTTTTTTCCTGTTATGTTTCTTGGCTTGTATAATCAAACTATAGTGATTCTTATCCTAGTCCTAAAATACAATTAGTAGAATAATTTTAGGTTTAATCTTCTTTTCAATGAACAACAAGATATTTTCCTTCTAATGTATTAATTTTAATTTTATGAGAGAAAATTTATGTGGATTTACCTACTTATTTAGTTCTATAAATTGAATTTTACCTCATTGTTGGTGCACTTGGAATTCCTATACCTTGTGAATATCATGGATATCACCATTCTTTGTTATTTTATTCTTTAATTTTTCCTTAACTAGATTGACAAATAAAGTCATTGCTCTAAACTCTTAAGCAAATAAAATTCTTTATAGTGAAAAAATCTAACAAGGTATTGATATAATTAGCTAATGTACATATTTATAAAATGACACCATTAGTTTCTCACTAGTAATGGAGAAAAGTGTTGGTACTAAAAATTAAGGAAAGAGGTAATCATTAGAAAAATATAAATTATGATAACATGAGAATGTGTATATGTAAAATGATTGTAACCATTAGATGATGAATACGTAGTGTACACACATGATAAATTTTAAAAATGATGAATATGGAGCTCAATCCAAAGGAAAATTAATTTCATCATTGTTTCCCCCATTTAGAATATCATGATTGTGTGTAGTGTATGAAAAATGAATAAAAGTCTTGCCTCCATGTGTCAATAACAAGAAAAAAAATAGAATATCACATAAATTATGTACATAGAAAATAGAAATATGACCCACAAAATTTTCTCTGTGAATTAAGGTTAGGGTTATAGGATAAAGCTTTGGGTAAAGGTTAGGATTAGGACACAACTAGAGTTAGGGTTAGGTTTCAATTAGGGTTAGATACAACAAGGCTTAGGGATAGGATTAATTTTAGGACAGGGTAAGGGTTCAATAAGGGTTGGGTTCTAATAATGGTTAGGGTTAGGGTTCAATTAGTAATACAGTTAGAATGGGGTTCAATTCTAACTCTAATTAAAATTCTAATCCTAACCCTAACAATACCATAGAAGATTAGAGAATAAAAGCATTAATAAATACTATAAATAATAGTTCATCTAACACTAATTTATAAGTTGTCAAAACAAATAATGACGTCTTAAGGGGTGTCTAAAGGGGTCAGAATAGAACGTCTTAAGGGGATGTCTTAAGGGGTTATAATATGTCTTAAGGGGATGTCTAAAGGGGTCATAATAGAGAGCAGCGTTAATTAAGGGGATGTCTTAAAGGGGTCTTAAGGGGGATGTCTAAAGGGGTCATAATGGGAACACATGTTAATTAAGGGGATGTCTAAAAGGGTCATAATAGAGATGTCTTAAGGGGATGTCTTAAAGGGTTATAATATGTCTTAAGGGAATGTCTAAAGGGGTCATAATAGAACGTGTTAATTAAGGGGATGTCTTAAGGGGTCTTAAGGGGATGTCTAAAGGGGTCATAATAGAACATGTTAATTAAGGGGATGTCTAAAAGGGTCATAATAGAAAGTCTTAAGGGGATGTCTTAAGGGGTTATAATATGTCTTAAGGGGATGTCTAAAGGGGTCATAATAGAACGTGTTAATTAAGGGGATGTCTTAAGGGGTCTTAAGGGGATGTCTAAAGGGGTCATAATAGAACATGTTATTTAAGGGGACGTCTAAAGGGGTCATAATAGAACGTCTTAAGGGGATGTCTTAAGGGGTTAGAATATGTCTTAAGGGGATGTCTAAAGGGGTCATAATAGAGCGTGTTAATTAAGGGGATGTCTTAAGGGGTCTTAAGGGGATGTCTAAAGGGGTCATAATAGAACATGTTAATTAAGGGAATGTCTAAAAGGGTCATAATAGAATGTCTTAAGGGATGTCTTAAGGGGTTATAATATGTCTTAAGGGGATGTCTAAAGGGGTCATAATAGAATGTGTTAATTAAGGGGATGTCTTAAGGGGTCTTAAGGGGATGTCTAAAGGGTCATAATAGAACATGTTAATTAAGGGGATGTCTAAAGGGTCATAATAGTCTTAAGGGGATGTCTTAAGAAAGGGTCATAATAAAGCAAGGGGATGTCTAAAGGAGGTCATAATAGAGCGTGTTAATTAAGGGGATGTCTTAGGGGTCTTAAGAAGGGGGATGTCACAAAGGGGTCATAATAGAACATGTTAATTAAGGATGTCTAAAGGGTCATAATGGGGCATGTAGGGGATGTCTTAAGGGGATGTCTAAAGGGGTCATAATAGAATGTGTTAATTAAGGGGATGTCTTAAGGGGTCTTAAGGGGATGTCTAAAGGGGTAATAATAGAACATGTTAATTAAGGGGATGTCTAAAAGGGTCATAATAGAACTTCTTAAGGGGATGTCTTAAGGGGTTATAATATGTCTTAAGGGGATGTCTAAAGAGGTCATAATAGAACGTGTTAATTAAGGGGATGTCTTAAGGGGTCTTAAGGGGATGTCTAAAAAGGGTCATACTAGAACATATTAATTAAGAGGGGATGTCTAAAAGGGTCATAATAGAACGTTTTAAAGGGGATGTCTTAAGGGGTCATAATAAGCCTAAATATATAGAATATTGATTTGATACATAGAAGTACATAGAGTATGTTTAATTTTGTAAGTATGTATGTACATATATGTCATCTCAAAATGATGTTTACAAAATTTGGATATGCCATCTCAAGAACATCTCAAACTCGTGGCTAGAATGTAGTAGGTCTTCACACCACCTGATATCAAAAGGTACAAGCAATATCAATGAAATCATCAAAACATACATATTTTAATTTATATAAAACTATCTATATGTATAGAACTCAAGTACTTGCATTTAAAAGTATTCCACACATGTTTGTAGGTTGAATCCAGACATCCTCTCCTTTTTGTTTCAAAGTATGAGATGAATGCAATGATGGCTCTAGGATACAAAAAATGACAATATATCAATTTTAACTATTAATGTCCAAGCAATATCAATATGTAATCAAAACATGTATTTAAATATAATTTAACTAATAATTACCTATTTTTACCAAGTATTCCATGTTGTCTAGGTTGAATATGCATGGACTAGATCCTTTTTGTGATTATGCCTTAAGGATATATAAAAGAACAATTTAAATCAATTTCAACTAATAACACACTTGACCAATGTTGAAACATGTATTTAATGTATTTAAAAGGACAAAATAAAACTAAAACTATATTTACTTGTATTTACTTAATCCATTGTACCATCTGCATCCTCTCTTTTTTGCAATGAATCTATGATTGCCTCATGCTCTTCCATAGAAATTGACCATAGCAATTTTTTTGAAGGTCTTCCACGATACCGCTCTAGTTTTATATTTGTTCCCACCACCAAATGTGAATAATGCATAATCTTTTTATGTGTTTCATAGTCTTCGAATGCAGGTAGACCATTATTTCTTCTCAAGTATTTTCGTAGCCAAGTGCCAACAACCACCACCGATCCTATTGGAAAACATGTTAAAAAACCATCATCAAATAAGTTCTCAAAATTTTCTTAAGGGGATCAAAGACTTGTTCTAAAAAATTGCTTAAGGGGATCTTAAACTTGTTATCATTTGAAATTTGCTTAAGGAGGTGTCTTAAGGGGATCACCATACCTATTGGATAATGAAAGCCATCATCATCTTCTCGAGGTGTTATCAACTTATTTTTACTTTCCACACAACGAGCCAACCAATATTCTGTTTGCTCTTCATTCCCCTTAGGTGCAATAACAACATACACATGTCCTGCCAACAAAATTCGATTTAATAACTTGTACATATCCATATAAATAATTTAGGATTACAAAATAACTTAATAAAGTGAAATAAAATAAAATAAATTGAATTGAAATTACCTTCTTGTACAAGGTCTGAAACACAGTCATAATCTTCAGATGCAAACAATTGATCATTTTCTTCAATAGTTCTTTCATATTGATTATGTGCTTCTGTAGGTGTCAACGATCTTTGCTCCCATTGTTCAACCCATTATGTATTTTCAAAAGCTTCCCAATCTCCTGAGATACAAAACTGGCAAAAACATGCAAGCTCCCTTGTCCAAATAGTCCATGTGCTTGTTGTCGCACTCCTAAATGAATGCCATTTAGTAGATCCACTAATTGTCTCACAATCAACTCTAGATACAATGTTCTCTTCTTCCACCAACCAAAGTCGATTAGGCTGTGAGTAATCCACTCAAACTAGGTCTGGAGATAATCTTCTATTATACTAATCCACGTCATGTGCATTTTTAAATTTTCTTGAATCCTCAAATTTTAATTGTTCTCTAGCAAGAATTCTTTTGACACACGCACTAGCTCATCATGTTCTCCTTTACCATGTCCAGCTTCAAAAAAACTCCATATATATTGGACATTAAGTTCCTTGTGAACCCTACTTAACCAATAGAACATTCTAGCATTTTTGAACTGCCCCGTACAATTATCTGACCATATGAGGTGTTCTTTCATATGGATTTCTCTTTCTCTTAAATTTTTATAAAATATACTAAAACAATATTGAACAAACTCTGATGAGTGTAACCGGTTGTCACTCAAATAAAAATGATACTCCCTCAAAACTTTTCTTGATTCCTCAGTGCTATCATCTACATGTCTATAAACAATATGGACAAACATAGCTACTTGCACTAAATTATAATATTGAAATTGAATTTCCTCTTACGAAGTGAGAGTATAATTCTCTGTAAAATCAACCACTGAAAGTATAGTACCAATTGGAAATGTGTTTCTACTTGCACGAAATTGGCCATCAAGCCATCGAGCATGTTCAAAGTGCATGACATATTTTGGTAGGTACTGGCTAATTGCTTCATGAAATGCATGCACACTAACTTTTTTTGTAACTAAATCGCAACGCTTTCCTATTTTCCATCTTTTAAAGAATAGTGAACATTCTTAAATCTTTTGGCATCTACTAATTGTTGTCCAAAATCATGATCAACACTTTCATGCAAACAAATTCTTAAAAATGAAAGATTTCCACAATTAATGCATTGTCCAGAAATACAAGAACTTAAATAAAATAATTTATCATTAGATTTTTCACAAAACAAACCTGAAATAAACTCTCTTATTGCTTTAGGTGGCATATCAATACCACAATCCTGTCTAATCATGTTAGTATGCAAGGTACAATGTATATATCGAAAAACATCATAAAAATCTTGAGAATTGAACATGTATTTTACAACAATAGGATATTAGTTGTTTATTAATTTTTACATGCAGGGTTTACGAACTTTTCAAAAGACTAGCACGACTTATTTCAATATTACCCGGTAACTGTGAGATAAGCTACAAAATTTTCTATAAAAATTCAATTTGTGTTGTATCTAATATAGGTGTTTTGAATTAAGACTTTGAGGATTTACCATAATTTTTAAAACATCTCTAGCATTATATGAAACCCTAGTATTATCATGCCAATATTTTTGATCAAAGATTTAATTTCAACATTCAATTTTATATCGGACCTCGGTAGTCATCCACTGAAACTCCAACATTGATTGATAGGATCATTTTCTATAATTTCTCTTCTTTTTGCCGCTCTTAGTAATGTTTTAGGATGTATTTTTAAAACTTCACTAATATTGTTTACCATTCTTTTATTTAAAGTTGCTTTGTTAACTATAGCAGTAGTTATAGCTCTTCTTGCTGTGTTTTTATCTTTAGATCGACTATTTTTCCCAATAAATTGAATGGCACTAGCAACAGTAGACATAACATGTTTTAATGATTGATCTTTTCTTTTTGGTTTAACATAAAAGCCTAACCTATTCATTACTTTCCTCATTTTTTGCATTCTCATCAATTGCATCATTAATTGACATTAAAATGCAATTTTTTTATGATAAAAGAATTTGGTGTATATTCTATTTGCATGTGTTCTTATTTTCCTCAGAATTTGACGGGAGGGATTGTAGAAGCCTGCTTCCTTGAATTTAAAAAAAGTATTTTTAATTAAATTCAATATCATTCTAGATTTTCATCTTCATTTTCATCAATAAAAGCGGTTTCATTTTTCATT
>VDFB02249169.1:0-10902 GCA_007258455.2 Sequoia sempervirens
TGGATGTATTGCCAGTTTATTTTGATTAAATAAATTTTTTACCTCTCTTTTTATAAAAAATCTTTGATATGCTACTTGAAAGTTGTGGCATTTCCTTTGACTTTTAACCATTCATGGTTTGGGGCTAGGGTGAAATGTCATCCCAACCACAACCAAGTGGGCTTTGTGGCTCATCAACAAAGAGATTATTTAATGTTGATAATTCAATGAGAAAAATGACCAAATATTAACAACCAACAACTTTGTAAGATATTCCTCCATTACTATCTAATGGCACACTTGTTCCACCAACCTCAAAAGTAAAAGAGATGCTAAATCTTGCATATTGGGGACCACCTAGTTTCTTATTTATTTTTATTCATCTTCTATTACGACTTTTCCCATCATCCTTCAAAGTTTAGAACTCCTAAGCAATAGATGATGACATCCATCACTTGTATTCAACTAGCTCCATGGCCTACATCTCATTGGATCCATGTTGTGCATTACTAGTAAAATCCATCCAAGACCCATTGATAGTGTAAGGAATATAAGGTAGTGGAACAAATTCCTTCACTAATCTTGAGGGGAGAATAATGCAAATTTTTTATAGATCTTTAACAATTACAAAAACTTAAACAAAAATAAACACAAATATCATGCATACCACAACACAATGATTTATGTGGGGAAAACCATTTTGGGAGAAAAACCCCACTCCAAAAGCCGCCCAATATATTGTTCAAAAATCACAAAGATTACAATATACTTGCAAATCAATCTTCTCACAAGAGTATCACCAATTAGAGATCCAAAGGCAACTTGACTGCTATCATATTCTTAGAATACATCATAATACACAGTCGTAATACAATTCCCTCATTAAATAGGGTTGCCTTCTAGGGAAAGTCAAGCTAATAGATATTGGTCGTTAGATTTAAAGCCTAATGATCAATGGTCCAGATTTATAATAATAAAATATCAATAAAATTTTCCTTTCAAGGCGCTGCCTCTGGACCCCCAACCATGGGGATGATCCCCTCGGACCCCTCTTGGGGGGGGGGGAAATCCGCTGTGTGGCCCCCTCCATCACCGACATATCAATAACACCTTATGTAATTGCAAGGTTGAGACACATTTTCTCAACAGATAGATCCTAGCATTCATCACCCACATGCTTTGGTGATAGCTGACTAACTCTAGGATATAGTCAAATCACTCTACTTGTAGGCACATTCCTAACTATTGTCAAGTTGGGCAAAAATAAGCTTATCTTTGAAGCGGGGTCATATGATTTATTATATTGGTAATTTGTTATCACACGGAATATGCACCCTCTTGAATCACAGAATCCAGCTATCCTGTGAAACATGGGATGACCTCTCGAGTTGTGGGACTCGCAAAACTCGAGGTCAACCTCCAATTAAAGGGCGGTTTCCCCTTGGTAAATCACCTAAAAACTAACTCTAGCTAAAGAACCTTGCTAGGAAAAGAGAGGAGAAAGATCTAATAATCTGAAACTAAAACGGAAAATGGAGGTGATACACCAAATATAGTAGATTTCTACTTCGTTTTAGCAACACAACCTATGAATCTTAATCTAAAACTTCACACAGTAATTTGCAACAATAATTCAGAGGTAAAGTTAGAACAACAATCAAGGAGTCATAGGACTCACAATAATACCTGCTTTTCTTTCATACACAGAGAAAATTGAAACAAATAGAGGCAAAATGCTGATCTTTGAATCACTGAAGGCTGCTACAATGACTATTTTCTAGAAAAACAGCAAAATATTACATCACAAGCATACACTCAACCATTATTTCAGAGTGAAATAAGGTTGAAGATGCAATCAATGAAGAATATTATAGAAGTAGAGCCCTGATTATGATTGAAAAAATCAAAGGACTGAATGTCACTTTGTCACAATAAAATTTTCCAATGCTTTTCAACAAACATAGGCCTCTTATTTATAGATTTTAAGAGCCTAAAATCAAAAATTCATGTTGAATTTAGATGTTTTCCCTATGAGTTGTCATCCTTATCATGTGAGTTGTCAATCTTATCCTTTGAAGATAAGATATTTTTTAATCCTTATCCTCTGTGGATAAGATATTTTGGAATCCTGAGTTGTCAATCTTATCCTTTGAAGATAAGATATTTTGTGATATCTTGATTTGTGATCTTATCTAGCTTTGAGAAGATAAGATATTTTTAATCATATCCTCTGTGGATAAAGAAAGAGAAAGATATTTTGGAAATCTAAGTTGTCAATCTTATCCTTTGAAGATAAGATATTTAGGAATCTGAGTTATCCAATCTTATCCTTTGAAGATAAGATATTTTGTAATCCTTATCCTCTGTGGATAAGATATTTTGGAATCCTTATCCTTATCCCTTGACTTTGACTTTGACCTCTTTTGACTTTGACTTTGACTTTGACCTTCTTGACTTTGACTTTGACTTTCTTTTGCAGAAAATATTTTCCTTTTATATTTTTTTTTGTTCTGATTTTCCATAAAAATTAGGTAACATTTTGGCGATCTCAAGGGGGTTATTTGCCTACTGAATAACTGGCCAACTGCCTTATATAGTCCATTGGGCATGGAGTCTTCATAAGGATCAACAAAAACTGTTTGCCTTGTCAAAAACAATGTTACCAACCTTCTCCAAAAGAAAGGAGCCTTCTACAAACAACTTGTGCATAAAGCACTTAGAGAAATGAAAAAAAAAAGCAATGTGCGAGATGCACTTAGAGGAATTGAAACTAAACAAACAATTAACTCAAGGTCCCTCAAACATTAGTAACAATGTTTGAGATGGATCCCATTGACTGGGATATGCAAAACTTCACCATTAAGCCTTGAGATTTGAAAAGCATTGGCTTGCTTGCAATTGGTGATGATGTAGGGACCACTCCATAAGGCGTCAAATTTAGAATGTCTACCTGCCTTTGCTCTATCAGCATCCCACTTCAAAACCAAGTCACCTTCCTGAAAAACTCTTCCAACAACTTTCTTATCAAATGTCCTTTTGACCTGTGCTTTATGAACCTCAAGGGTTTTTATAGCTTGATCTCTAATTTCTTCCAACTCCATCAATTTTGCCAACCTTACTGTCATAGCATCACTTTCCAACAATTCCAATTGTCGAGCAATTTCAAGAGAAGATAATTCAAAAGATAATGAAAGTTTTGCCTCTTTGCCATAAACCAGCAAGAAAGGAGAGTTACCTACCACCCTCTTTGGCGTGATCCTATCAGCCCAAAGGGCTGTTTGAAATTTGGTGTGCCATGTCCTTTGATTATCTACAATGGTCCTCTTGATGATCCTGATCAAATTCTTGTTCGTAGACTCAGCCAATCTGTTACCTTGAGGGTAATAATTGGAAGATGTCTTCAAATATACTCCATTTTGAACAGCCCATTCACTGATTTTGATACCTACAAAAGCTTTGGCATTATTTGATATAACAGTGAAAGGAACACCAAACCTTGTAACCAGCCCATCAAGAAATTCTAAAATGGAAGTTTCAGTAGCATCTTTCAATGCAATAGGTTTGGTCCACCTGGTGAAATAGTTTGTAGCTGTTAGCACCCATTTGTGACCTGCACTAGAAGGTGGATTAATTACTCCAATAAAATCTAACCCCCATTGTACAAATGGTTGATCCGTCTAAATAGGATGGAGTGGTAGAGCAACAAGTCTTTGCTTTCCTATAAAAAGAGCACACTCTTTACAACTTCTCACCCACTTGTGGGCATCTCTGAATAGATTGGGCCAATAATACCCAACCCTCATGATTTTTACAGCAGTTGTCCTTGGTGAGTAATGACCCCCTGAAAGGCCATTATGGAATTCTTGGAGAACTTTGTTAATCTGATGTTGCTTAATGCACCTCAAAAGTACTCCATTAATGTCCTTTCTAAATAAAGCACCATCAATAAGAACATAAGGAATGGACTGAAGTCTGAAATACCTTCGTTTTGATGAACTTAACTCTTGGGAATATTGGCCCGTTTGAAGAAAATGGACCATATCTTCATACCAACTAGCAGGAGGTGTATCTTCAGCTAATTGTGGCTCTTCATTAGCATAAACCATGTCTGAAGCAGTCATTATATCTACTGCTAGTTGTTTGCACAACCCTTGTCCTCTTACTAGCCTTGCTATTTTGATGTCCACGTCATATTCCATGACTCTCATGATCCAACTAGCTCTTTTTTCACTCACAGCCTTGCTCAAAAGAAACTCTTTTACACTAGCATGATTGACCATTAACTGAATCTTGTTGTTAGAAAGCATGTCTGAATTTTTTCAAGGCTTTAACAACAAAAAACACTTGCTTTTCAACAAATTTATAGCTGATCTCATAGTCCTTTAATGGCTGGCTGAAAAATGCAATTGGCTGCTCTAAGAAATCTTCATTCTGTTGTGTCAAAATAGCTGATATTCTTTCCTCGCCTCCATAAGCATATAGAATGAAATCCTTCTCATAATTAGGATTGACCAAGGTAGGAGCTTCAGAAATTGCCTTCTTTATCTCCTCAAAGCTGTCTTTTCCTTCTTTTCTCCAATTGAAAGGAACATTTTTTCTCAACATAGAAGTGAGAGGTTTACTCAATAATGCAATGTTAGGAATGAACCGTCTCACAAAATTAATCTTACCAAGAAAGCTTCGTAGTCCTTTCTTATGGCTTGGAAGAGAGAGCAATAATAGCACTTACTCGCTCTGGATCAATGGACAAACCTTTCTTGGAAACAACATGCCCAAGCAGTTTACCTTCAGGAACAACAAAAATACATTTCTTTGGATTCAAAGAAATGCCAAATTCTCTGCATCTGTCAAATACTTTCCTCAAATGACCTAGATGATCAGCCTCATATTTAGAAAAAATAGTTAAGTCACCTAGATAAAAAGAACAAAATCATTAATCAGCCCTTTGAAAGCCATATCCATTGCTCTCTAAAAGGTTGCACCTGCATTTGTTAAGCCAAAAGGCATCTTTTTGTAAGCCATGGTACCCCATTTTGTAGTAAATGTTGTTTTGAACTTGGAGTACCCCTCCGTTTGTTGCTATGTGTATCAGTTTGCTTGTGTCTGTTTGTTAGTCATGTAGCTGTTTTGGATACTATTTTGTATTGCCTCTAGTTACGACATTAATGTTATATTGGTTGTTAAACCCCGTGGATGATTTATTAAATATCAAGATTATTTGGTTAAGCTCGTATGAGGACATTGTGGTGGATGCGCGTGTGTTTTGGATATGTTGTTTCTGAGTTTTTAATGTGGATATCATGATGTGTTTGATGTTTAAGATATTATGCTTGTCAGTCCTGGTGAAGAAGACAGTGTAGCACTACTCACTTGTGAGTATCTTGTTGCGCTGCGATTCTTCTTCACAGTGTGTTTTCTAATATATGATGATATGTTTAACAGGTGATGTTTTATGCAGATACATGTACCAAGTATCGGCTCCACCTGCTTGATAGGTCTGAGCGTACCCTAATCCAATTAAATCATGTTGATTCGGAGATAGTGTCCGGTCCTTGTTTAACCATCATTCTTTGTTGAATGAGTATCCTATTGTCGCCCATTGTCATTGTTGTTTTGTTTTGTCGTGTCAATTTTGTCAGTGTTATTTATTTGGAAATTAATTACTGTGTAATTTAGTTAAGTGGCTAATTTGTTGATATATTGATTAAATGAAAATTTGTTTAAATATTAGAATAAACATTTATGTTATGTTTATTGTTTAATTTATTAATTTAAATTAAGCAAGTCATTGGATTAAAAGAAAATGTGAAAATTGTGAAAAGGTATTTCTTTAAAAGTAATTAATGAGTTACTTGTACAAATATAATTTAAGTGAAAAGCAAGTATTTTAAAAGAGTTGATTTCGAAAAGTTAAAATATTTGAAATATGACCTGAAGGGAAATATCCTTGATATTTAATGTTTTTAATTGCATGAGAAATTTGAGGAATGCATGTTTACAAACAGTAAGTTGTGACTTGAGATAAGGAATTGCATTAATAAGCCTTTAGGGATTACCGTTTGGGAGGGTAATTGACATTTTGGGGATTTTTCAATGAAGAATTCTGAAGCTTTTTAGCCTTGATAAAAGTGCAGGAAAAGTTTCTTTATAGGGTGTTAGTTTTTCAAAAACTTCGGTGATGAGGAATTTGGAAGGACTCTCATGAATTAATTGTGAATTGGTTAAGAATATCATGATCTTCAGAGTTACAACTGTAAATTTTGGGAAAATCCCTCAACGTCATTCTGCAATCCTTCGAATCAAGTTCCCTTGTGTTTCATTTTTGTTTGTATTTATGTTTGTATTTATTTAAAAAAAAGCTTCTTATACGAGCTAATAAGACCTTGCTAATGATATTGATTATCCATTTGATACCAGATAGATATCATAGCTATAAATATCTGCTTGATAATTTCTTTAAGGGTCGATGGCAGTCCCCAATTTTTACCACATACTGGTGTAGTGACAAGCGTGATCTGTAGAATGAGTTCAATATTAATTTTTGATTCATAGGCTCTTGAGGGTCAATCATGCACACCCAAAAGATCAGTAATATATAGATAAACTTATATATATATGTAATGCAATACCTCAGGATTTACCTACATTCGCGATGCAATGCTGACCCATTCTTTAATTCAGCGTGGGCTACATGTTCCTTGATTATGGCATTGTATTCATTTCTATAAGTAAACTAAAGATACCTCGAAGTCACCAACATATATCTCTCTTTTCCTTTTGATTCTTTCTCACTTTAAATAATCTATGGGATTAAATCAACTACACCACATGGTTAGTGCGCTTTGAATCCTTTGATCCAAAGGAAATTTCAATAACAGAAAATGGTAGAAAGTTTAAATGTTAGCAGTGGGGGCATCCTTATCGTTTTCTTATTCTTTATTGTTATAAGATATGTGTATTTATCTCTATTTTGGGAATTACACACTATTAATATTACTCCTTGACATCTCAACCTATCTCCAATTAAGTCGAGTTATTGAAATTGATTTTTGATTGAAGTCTTACTATGAAATTACAAATTGTGGTAAATCTTTATTGTAGTTAGTCATTTTGTTTGGCCTAGATAAGTGATATTTTAGTCATAGATGTACTTAAGTTAGGAACAAGTTTTCCATTATATCTATTCCTATTTGCACATGATATCTTGCTTTTTACCATAATGATCCTATGAATGTGTAGGAAACAAGTGGTGTTATCTACTGCCTATAGGGGCGTTTTTCTGCGCCGGAGAAGTGCCAAACTCTTATTAATGTTGCCTTGATTCTTTTTTACCCTTTGCAACAATTGAGTATAGAAGGGACAGGTGATTAAATAAACCCTAATTCCATTAGAAACTTGACTTACTAGCAGTACTCGAATATGGAAGGGGTGTATAGAATTAAATAGCCATTTGAATTTGATGGCACCTTTCACATCTGTTGTGCTTGAAGTTTGAAGGTTGTAGGGATTTAAATTTTCCTTTTGTTCTGTACATAATTGGTCACATTGAATGGTTCCATGTGTTGTGCGTGGGGACATTCCTTCGCGACTTGGGACATTGATGGATAACCTTACATTTTAATTCCCTCCTTGTTGTTAGTACATTAACACTCTTAATGGTAGCTATATGAAATGGAACCACGATGCCAAGTATTCGAAGCAATCCTTCGTGTCTTTCTAAATATTTAAATTCCCCAACAAACCTCACTTATCCCAATATTGTCATTCAAGTCTTTCTTATCCATACGGTAGCCATATTTACTTCTAACATTCTAGCCTTTCAATGTTCATTATTGACAAAAAAGTTTATGTAGAAGGATGAGAAGAATACTGGTTTACCAGAAGCTATGTAATTCTTTACCAATTCAGTTGCTTAATCGAAGGGAATTCCAAGTCTCAAAATTTAATGAGAAATATCAAAAAGTTTCACAAAATTTATATTCGCTAATGAGACGGGAACCAACTTTCGCCTAGGAAAAGACATTCGTTGCTTCCAAACTTATCTAAAACTGATGGTGGATTTTATCTTCCTACATGCACCACCGATTATGTCATCTTCTCCAGGTTAACTCAAGTCTTAATCTGATATCCTCTAGTAGACTTTGGTGTATAGCTGTCACTGTCGCTTTGGTCTGCATGGCCGTCTATGAGAGTTGAGCTCAAAACTTGTAGATGTCGGGGCTCCCTTTTTCATGATTCAATTTTTATTGCATATTGGACATGGATGGTGATATATGAGTTAATATATTTATATGTATATATGTATGTTAATACTATATGAATTTCGATTAAAAGAGATGGGTTGTTTTTAATTATGTGTATATGGTTTCCAAAAGAAAATATTTTTATTATGATGTTTAAATAAATGTAAATTGTTTATTTAAAAGTTCTTATGATCTAATACTTTAATTGCATTAGAAAATATTGATTGGTTTCAAATAGAAATGAGTCGATAAGTTCTTGAATTTTTATTATTTAGAACTTATATGAGTATTTAAATGATTGAGTATTTGATATGTATATATATATTAAAATAAATCTCTTGAAATATATTGAACATGTACTTATATGATTGTTGAACTAAAGTGAATTCTTGGTTGTATTTAGTGGGAAATAATGTTAGGATCATGTGTTTGGTTAAAATGTTTAAATAATGATCGAAATAGATACAACATTTTTTTTCAAGGCATATTGTTGTTTGCTTTGGTATCTTGGTGATAGTTAATTTGATATTATGGAACCTTTCTTCCAGAGGCTCAAGATTATATTTTAAAGAAAAGAAATTTTAAATAATTGGATATTGATGTTCTTATATTGTAATTTTATTTTGGACTTTTCCATACAAAAATTGTGTGTTATTTTCCAGGTATTTGAATTGTTCCATGGTTGTGCCTCAAATGCGATATGTTATAATATAGCGTTGGTGTATACACATGTCAACAGTTCTTGTATACTAATGTTTTGTCATGTTTCTAGGAAGAGTGGCTTCTGGTAGGGGCTGGAACCCTAAGTGGTTGCTAGGGTAACCTGTCATGGGTTAGGTAATTCAGTTAAAACTTTAATAATAAACCTGGGGATCAATACATAACGAAGATTAATAGAATGCCTCACCTAGCACCTTAATGCTCATTTAGATTGAGGGTAGGTTGAGAAGGCCTGGAATGGCTTGTCGAATACTTTATCTTCTTGAAAGGTAATTCGAGTCCACATGATTTTATCTAAATGCTAGGAATCGGTAGAGACTTCCAGGGTAACTCTGGATGAGGGTCGGTAGTCGAGGAAGATTCACCAGGGTAACTTAGATCACCTATGTGATGACACTCTATCTTGAAGCATGTGCACGGTCTCTTATATAGAGTCACCTTTGTTACCATTGTTGTCTCTGGGAGTTTACTTGAGATCTTGTTATTCAGATTTGTCATGTCAGTAAATGTTGTTAGCCATGTAATGTAATGAATGTACTTTGTTGTGTGTTTGAATGTCTTTTGGACCTGTCTCTATCTCCTAGCATGGAGAGAGTGGACCTTCGGGTTCCACACGGTTGGGTGGAAACCGTGCTACACTTTCATTGGATACTCTTACTAATGACATTATACTTCTAGTTGGTTCTTGATACTTCGATGATCGTGACACTGGACACAGATCATATTCAGATGTGGATATTTGATACGAGGAGATCATTTCCCTTATTGTATATTTATCTCATGTATATGAGTATACTCTTTGTACCATCATTATGATGTATCGAGATTTATGAGAGTCTCACTTGTTGTAATATGAATTTATGTAAAGACTTGATTTGTATAAGTTATGGAAGTGGATCATTCTTGTGTATGTACTTGTGTTCTTTGACCTTAACATTATGGTGTCATGTTCTACATTATTTTATTTAAGTAACGTCGTCTTGGTATCCTTAAGACATTTGTATTGTTGATTGACTTTAAAAAAAAATTATAATAATTCACTTCTTTCAATACATTATTTTATTGGATTCCTTGGTGGGGTGTTACAGATGGTATCAAAGTGCTAGGTTCTAACACTGGGTACTCTGGATATCAGTAAGCCCATTACGTTGTCCTTGGTGTTAGACTCTATAGTTCATATTATCCCATTTCCTTCTACGTCATATAATTAAGACATGTTGGAGATCACTCTGTAACACTAGAAGACTACTATTGTTATAGCCTGAAAGAGTTCCCTTCTTCCTCGTTAGGTGGCTAGTTTCTAGTCACATAGTGATGTATTGTACTAATTTGAAAATTGTGGACTTTCTTTGTAATTTTTGATGATCAAATGTTGATTGTGAAGGTCGACACCTTGTTTATATTTGAATGTGAAGGTTTAGCCACACTTTTTGATATTATTTACTGGTAGCCCTCATGGTTACACTTGATTTAATGTTGATATTGCACATATTTCTTATTTTAATGTTGAAATTGAATATCTTTTAATGTTCATTTATGATCTTAGTGGCTAGATTTATTTTATTTTTATTGTTTTCAATGTCGGCCATGTGTTGTATTGTGATTCCTCTCCAAGGATGTAGATTACTGACTTGGTGAGTGTATACGAGGAAGTAGATTTAGGGAAACTTAGGGTTGGTGTACATGAATAATATTTATGTTAGTCATGGATATAGTACTTAGATTCATGAGATTTGTTCTTTCCGTTTCCTTATTCTCACCCTATATCTGAGATTGGTTCTACGTGGTGTTGTGTAGGAACATGCCTAGATGTCAAGGTAGAGGCCATGGTTGAGGGGCTAACTGCCAAAATATTTCTCTTTTGAGTTCTCATGAAAGTGAGTGTGTGGAGCAGTAGGATTCTCGAGTTCATCATAAAGGTGTGGTCATTAAAGAAAAATCCACACCAGCATTTCCACCT
>VDFB02249171.1:0-15169 GCA_007258455.2 Sequoia sempervirens
AACACATAGGCTAGCATCATCCTCACATTTAGTTGTCATTCTCGTCATTTTCATTTGAGAGATCTCATTTTATGTTGGAAACTAGACTCCAAAGACAGAAATGACAAATGGAAAACTTTGGACAAGACTCCACTTCCAATGTCAACAATCACATGTATGACCCAAATTGGACATTTGACGACCCATTTAGCAACATGAATAATCAACCTCTCACAACCATACCATCCTCATCAAACAGTACCTTTGAACCATTCTTATGGAAGGATGAATATGGACAAATACTTGAAGAAAATCTAGAGGTAGCAGCACAAGATCCAGAGGCCTCCCAATTCGTGGAACAAATGGTCCTATATGACAGAGATAGATATTTGGCCATACTCTTAAGTCAAGGAGATAAATTACCTCATGGGTTTGACATTAACACATTGAGATCAACATCTCCTGACCCTAATGTCCACAATGCGCATAACATATCAAATAGTGGTCAACATCCAAACACCACAAGCAATACATTTTTTGATGCTACCTCACAAAATTTCATGACCATGAGCACTACATCCAACATTCCAAGAAACTCCAATTCAATAAATGCTACATCCATTGGAGGATCACAATCTGTCACAGTGCCCACAATATCCATAACACCATCACAATTAGCTGGAACCACCTTTGGGTCCTCGACAGTGTTGAAATTTATTCCAATCCTCTCTTTACCACTATGGTAAATTCCATGGTGGCATCATCAAGCCATACAAAATCCTCCATTGACAACTACATCTAGTACCATGAGTACACCTTCGTCATATCCTCTCATTGGTATCTCACAAAATCCTTTGGGTGGAGGTAAACGACGTATCTTTATTCAAGGAAAACAACAAAATGTTAACACGTCAACACAATCAAATGCCATCACATCCCAAGGACAAAATACGAACATTCTCCTTGTACAAACCCAACAATTTGGACAAGGTAGTCAAAAAACACAGCCCATGGCATCATTCGCACATCAAAATGTTCATGGTCACCATATTCCCCAAATATTGAACCAAATAGCTAGGGGACACATCCCAACATACTCATCCCATATTCATACTCACCAACATACCCCCAATCCAAACTTTCAATACCAACAACACGTAAATCACAACACATCACACATGTCACAACAACCCATCCCCCAACAATACACAAACATCCATGCACAAAAAATGGAGACCTATGGCATACCAATCAATCCAATGTATGGGACCACAAATGACCCTGTAATTGATGCCTTACAAGCAAAACTAATGGGTCTAGAGAAGACTATAGAAAATATACAAATATCTAGCAAGAAATCAAAAGTGTCATATGATCTATTTGTATATCCCTTCGACATGAACTTATACATGCCACCATTTCCTCTGAGATATATGTCACATAATTTGACCAAGTATACAAGAAAGAAAAACCCCATCAAACATGTCCACAAATTTACAACCAACTGTATGGACATCACCTATGAAAAAATGTACTTGATGAGAATTTTTTCTAAAAGTCTGGCAGGTCCTACCCTTGAATGGTTCTCTGCTCAAAAGGATATCCAAACATGGGATAAGCTTAAACAAAAATTCATAAAAAAATTACGTGTACAACCTTTGACATGGACACCTCTATTACTAGCTTATGCAATCTCATGCAAGAGGATTCCAGTGAAACATTCATCCCATTCTTTCAAAAATGGAGAAGTCTAGCTAGTTGGTGTCACATCAACATACCCAAAAATGAAAAGGTGTACATGTTCATTCAAACACTTCTAGGACCCTTAAAATATGCATTACAAGTACATTGTTGCACAACCTTCACGGACCTAGTTGAAAAAGGTGTCCAAATTGAGAAAGCCTGTATTGCAAAGGGAGAGTTGCGATACAGTCCTAAAAACACAAATGCAAATCCTCCCACTGACAAAAATAAGTATTGGGTCAAAAATAAACATGTTACCAATGATGATGTTGTGGACGCCAAGGCTGCAAACACTATGGGCCTTGTACTTGCTCTAAAAGGGGTTCAACCGCAAAACAAGCCAACGACGATACTAACTCCCCCCCACCAATGTCCCCCCAAACAACCAAAGTAGCCAAAATAATCAAGGACGATACCATCAAATGAGACAATTCCCTAGGGGTCACACATACACTCCTTTGGGTGAGCCCATTGAGGAATTCCTCAAGAAATTCCTTTAGAATGGTGTCATCACACTTCAAGAACCAAAACCATATGACCCAAGATAGTTCAAACCAGCATGGTGGGACAATAATGCATTTTGTGATTATCATCGGGCAAAAGGACATAAAACTTCTACCTATCGACAACTAAAAAATTTGGTACAAGACCTTATCGAGAATCATATCATTGAGGTAGGTGGACCACAATTTTCCTCTAATTCAAATCATACCATTTATAAGAACCCATTGCAAGACCATGGTTCTAATAATGCTTCCACGTCAGGTCCAAAGATAAACAATAATCAAGCCAATTTCGTCTGCGCCAAATATGACTATTCTGGTGGAACCACTATAAACAATATCCAAACTAACAATGAATGTGTCAATACCATCATAGTTAAGAGAGCACCCCAATGCAATGCTACTACTCGAAGTGGCAAGGTCACTATAGTTGGTCTACCTCCTACTAGGCAACCTAAAATCACCATACCTGGTCCATCTCCTAAACAATCACAACCCACCTCGACCACAAAGCAATGGAAACCCAAGATTCAGTTTAACCTTATCGACCAGCTTAGCAAAACTCCCACGCAAATTTCTATACTTGAGCTTCTTTGCATCTCTCCCATGCATAAGGCTATACTAGATAAAACCTTGCAAGAGTCATCAGTCCCTAAGGATATTGATGTCAACCAATTTGAGACCATGGTGGGATACCTCACTACACCTCACCATGTCACCTTTTCTAATCAAGACTACTCTTCACCCAAGACTAACCATAACGACACATTACACATTGAAAATTTTGTCCATAAGCACAAGGTTAGAAGAGTTTTAGTAGACGGGGGAGGAGGATTGAACATATGCTCCTTGAAATTGGTTAAGGCTCTAGGATTTTCTAATGCATGTGTGGACCCTGCAAAGAGTATAGTCATAAAAGCATATGATGACGAAGAACACTCTTCACGAGGCGTTATTTCTCTTCCTATCATAGTAGGACCAGTCATTTTGGATACAACTTGTCAGGTCCTCGATCTAGAATTACCTTACAACATCTTGCTCGGCCACCCATGGATTCATGCCTTAAAATTCGTTCCATCCACATATCACCAATGGTTAAAATTCCCATTTGACAGCATAGAAATCACCATATATGGAGACACCAGCCCTTTTCAATATTGTACCAACCTAAGGGGTATTTTTGCAAACTGAGTGCCCATCAACCGAGAAGTTCCTGGCTCCTCTTCTTCTAAATATGTTGATCCATCCACACTTGCATCATCTTCCACAACCATTCCGTCCACATCTTCCACTACCCCACCATCTTCCACAAACCCTAAGGCTGATACCACTATCAAGATCCAAGGCCTACGCTATGGAGAATTCAAACTACATACAGCATATAGAATAACAACAATACCCAAGTCTCCGAAGATCTATGGTCAGCCATGTTTTAGAATGGAACCCAAAGAAATTTTCAAAGTTCCACAAAAAATAGTTTTCATCAAATGGGGAGACATAAGTAATGAGGACATAGTCGATATTATAGGATGGCTCAATAAGGAAATGGCAGATCTACCCCCATTACCAGTTAAGAAATATGGCAAGGGACATGACATAATGAAGGCTAAGGGCTACGATGGCACTAGTGGCCTAGGCAGAAATAAAACTGGATGAATAGAGCCCATAGAATCTTTCAAAATACTAAAGTATCTTGGATTAGGGTATGGATTGCCTGACAATGATGATCGATGTACCACTGGGCTTTCGAGTGAGCATGTGCATGCTTCGAAAAGTGTTGAGACCACTAAGGAAACCTTCACCAAAACTGACTCCCAAGAGTGGGAATTTGGCTCTCAAAGATCCTTAAGTGACTGTTGCCTTGATGATTTGTTTGTCGAAATGGGGGAGCTCACTATTGAACATAAATTTTGGCAAACATTTAAAATTGATCGGGCACCAAATAGTCAAAGTCCCACCATCTGAATCCCATTAGTCCAACCCCTCTAAATTACCAAATGACATTGACAATCATGACTGTGAGTTCTTCACCCCTTATTTTGACAACAAATATGAGACAAGTGAAGGGAAATATTGGATAGAGTCTGATGTGGAATTGGAAGATGATAATTTCATCTACAATATCATTGAATCCATCTGCATGCTTTCCTCATCCTCCCCTCAAATCACCAACACTAACGATGGCATTTCCCTAGTTTATCCTCAACTAGTCGATTGGGACCAACAAGGCCCGCCAATCCTGGACACATTTTAGAATGATGAGGAAATTGCAGAATTTATGGGATTACATGAAGGAATACCTGATGGTGATCACAAGGAAAGATTCTCCATTGACCTAGATTGTGTAGCCTACTTTGGCGAGACTGCTTTGTCCTCCAGTTGCAAAATTAAAAATAAAAATAAAATAAAAAATGAAACGTCTTTAGGTGAAAATTGAAAGGGACCTTCTGACGACAAAAAAGTAAAAACAAATGATGTATTTGTGGGTGAAAACCTCTTTGAGGTGCCCCAAGATGGAGGACTATACTTTCTTCCTGTAACACAAGAGAAAACAGCTATGCTCATAGAGGACACCATAGAAGACAACATATCAATAGTAGAAGATCCCAAAATGGTCCTCTTTGTTGCATCCTTGACTGAAGAAGAGAGACCAGAATTTCACAAATTCTCTATTGAACATAAAATCAACTTCGCATGGTCCTATGCTGACATGCCAGGATTAGACCCAAAATTGGTTCTGCACCATCTGCCACTATTGCCTAATGCCAAACCAGTTAAACAGAAGTTACACAAAATGCATCCTCAGGTCGCTCTATTGGTCAAGGCTGAGTTGAAGAAACTTCTAGACACTGGGTTCATACGGCCTATTTATTATGCTAAATGGATATCTATCCTGGTGCTAGTACCAAAGCCAAATGGGATGATCCACATCTGCACAGATTTTAGAGACCTAAATAAGGCATGCCTGAAAGATGACTTTCCTTTACCGAATATTGATATCATAGTTGACCTCGCAGCAGGATATGAGATGTTGTCACTCATGGATGGTTTATCAAGTTATAATTAGATTCGTATTTCCCCCAAAGACCAGCATAAAACAACATTCACTTGCCCTTGGGGTACATACTATTGGAATGTCATGCCATTTGCTCTTAAAAATGTAGGCGCCACATATCAAAGGGCTATGACCACAATCTTTCATGACATGATGCATAAGATAATGGAAGATTATGTAGATGGCCTTTTGGCTAAATCAATAACAAGCAAGGATCATCTAAAGGTGTTAGACACAATTTTCAAAAGACTAGAAGAATACAAAGTCCAACTGAATCCTAATAAATGTGTCTTTGGTGTAACATAAGGTAAACTCTTGGGATACATAGTTTCTTGAAGAGGCATTGAGGTCGATCTAGCAAAAGTAAAATCCATCATAGACATTCCTCTGCCTAGAGGAATCAGTGAACTCGGAACCCTACAAGGAAGGGTATAATCTATTCGGTGCTTCATAGTCCAATTGGCCAATAAATGCCAACCATTCCAATATCTTATGCACAAAGGTATCCCCTTTGTGTGGATAGATAAATTCCAAAAAGCCTTTCAGTAAATAAAAGACTACCTATTGATGCCACCAATCCTTATGCCTCCCATTCAAGGAAAGCCTTTGATATTATACATCTCTACCACTACTTCAGCACTGGGAGCATTACTAGCGCAGAACGACCAAGAAGAAAAAGAAAGAGCTATATATTACATCAATCAGACATTGGTCGGGTATGAATTGAACTACACATCAATTGAACGGTCTTGTCTAGTCATGGTCTTTGCAGCACAGAAGCTAAGACATTATATGTTAAGTCATCAGACACAACTAGTAGCAAAGATCGACCCCCTCAAATATTTGTTAAGTTGGGCAGCATTAACAAGACATCTAGCAAAATGGGTCATGATTCTAAGTGAATATGATATTCAATATGTAGAAAGAAAGGCAATAAAAGGACAAATCATAGCAGACCAACTGGCGGACACACCTTTACAAAGTGATCACCCATTAGTGGCAGATTTTCCAAATGAATTGATATTCCATATGGAACCTAAGTCACCTTGGAGACTCTACTTTGATGGATCCCACACTAATCATGGCTCGGGGGCAAGAATCTTGTTCATCACCCCTCAAGGAGACTCCATTCCTAAGTCTTTCCACATAGCTTTCACATGCACAAATAATGTGGCAGAATATGAGGCTCTGGTTACAGGACTTAGAATGGCAATAAAATGGAAAATCAGAGCATTATATGTCTATGGGGATTCTCAGTTAATCATCAACCAAGTTAATGATGACTATGACACAAAAGATGAGAAGTTGATGCCCTACAAACGAATGGTTCACAATTTCCAAATGTACTTTCATATGGTAACTTTTGAACAAGTTCTGAGAACACAGAACAAAGTGACAGATGCCATGGATATGATAGGCTCTCTCCTCAACATTCCAAGCAATATGCCTCAGCCAAAATTCCTAATAGAACAATTGTTGGTCCCCGCTTATGACATTCCGAAGTTAGAAATGGTCTGTGAACTCATTGGTCCTGACTCTCCCTAGTATCAAGACATCCATAACTACCTTAAGTCTCAAACCCTTCCACCTAACCTATCTAATAACTAGAGGAATTCCTTTATCTAAAAAGCTGCAAGATATGCCATTGTCAGTGACACCCTTTACTATTGTAGCTTTGACGACACCCTCCTTAGATGTATCGACACTAACAAAGCATGTACAACCTTACGTGAAGTACATGAGGGTATATGTGGGTCTCATTCGAGTGGTCCTACTCTGGCCAAGAAGATAACAAGACTTGGGTACTACTGGCCAACCATTGAAAAAGATGCACTAGAATATGTCAGGACTTGTCACCAATTCTAGGTTCACAGTGATTTGATCCACACTCTAGCACAAGAACTTCGGTCGATCACCTCTCCTTGGCCCTTCACTCAGTGGGGACTCGACCTCATGGGTAAGATCCATCCTACCTTGTCCAATGGCCACAAATTCATCATCACTGCCACTGAGTATTTTACGAAATGGATCGAAGCCATCCCTTTGACATACATAACCGACAAACAAATATCCAAATTCATTCTTTAATACATCATTTTCTGGTATGGCCTTCCACAATCCATCATCACTGACAATAGATGTCCGTTTAAAAACCAAGACATTCGTGAGTTATGTGAGCAATTTCACATCCAACACAATTTTTCATCTTTGTATTACCCACAAGGAAACGGTCAAGCTAAGGCGTCAAATAAAACCATTGTTAAAATCCTTAAAAATACTGTCAATGATGTTGGTCATGATTGGCATATTCAACTCAACCCTACTTTATGGGCTTACCGCACCAGCATTCGTACACCCACAGGAGCCACTCCATTTTCCCTAGTCTTTGGAGTTGAGGCCATTTTCCCATCGAGGTTGAAATTCCTTCCATACGACTCTCCCTGAAGGGTTTAACTGATGATGAGGAGTATAGACAGTTGCACCTACATGAGCTAAAGATGCTAGAGGAAAGAAGGAAAAACTCCCTGAACCATCTACAAGTGTATCAAAATCATTTTTTTCATAGTTACAATAAGAAATTCATGGTCAGTAAGTTTGACATTCGCGACTTAGCACTAATACATTTGACTGCAAAATCCGATGAAACTGTCCGACGAAATATGTAAAATTTGATGTTCGTCGAGTGCTTGTAAAATTTAATGTGTAATTTCCAATTTTTTAAAAGTTTATCCCCGATGTTCGTCAAAATTTTGGCGAACCTAGGGTTCATCGAAATATCGGCTATCATTTTCGTTGAATTTTCGACAAACATGAAAAATTAAAAAAAATCAAATTGTGGCCGACATAAAGAAAAGTGAATTCGCGCCTGATTTATTGTGATAGTGTTTTGCTCTACTTGAGACAATTTGTGGAGAACTAAGGACGATTTTCTTGGGAAAAATCAGAAAAAATTCAAGAAGATATCACAGGTTGAGGGTAGTCATTGTCTTTTTGCATAATTCAGTTGTGAAGTTAGATTTGTAGTTCCAGGTTTGAAAATCATATTTTAAAGCAACATCTCATCAGATTTTATTTTTTAGAGGTTAAGGGTTTGAAATTTCATGTCCAGATTTTTTGTGTGGAATCACCATAAGATCACAACCAAGGAGCAGGATTCTTGTAGTATGTATGGATCCATAACTCTATTGGTCATGTGGCACAGTTGTGCTATAACAAATACAGGATGCATTCATGTGTGACCCAAGTTTAATGTGCTATGTTGTGATAGAAATGGAGGCACTCATATAATGTAGTTAATTCAGGTTGTATAATGTAGGTGTCAATCATCATTGGGTGCATTTAGGTTGTCTCAAGTTTAATAGGATAGGATGTAATTATAGCATGATCGAAGAGTGATTACCTCTAGCTCCAATAAAGAGCCTATAACTCTGGTTGATATGCAAAGTGTTGTGTTATATCAATTATGTAGTGCATTCAAGCACAACCCATGTTTAATGGGCTATTCTAGAGAGTGATCAAGATTTTTTAAACCTTATGAATGTTACTTGACATATATTTGCATAATCTCAAATTCCTTCAGAGGCTTTTGAAGTATCAATGTATCCTATATAGGGTTTAGAATGATTTCTTTTAATTAAAAAAATAAATAAATGATATATTTCCCTGTAATTAGATAATGTGAAGATCTCTTAAATCTGCCCCAGCACACTATCCTCTTTGGTATTGTATTCATTACTCCAGCTACTAGGGTTTTGCATGTGACATCTTTAATATCTTCATGACCATGGCTTTTAAATAGATCTCAGTCTTTGCTTTAATCCTTTTCATGGTAACCCTTGAGTTCCATAATCCACTTTCAATCTCTTCTAAGAACATTGTCTTAAGCTAGACTGCATAGTATGCATATAAAGCAAGTCCTTCATACCTGTCATTGTTCCAAACCACCACTCATTTCCTTGCTTAAAATGTTACCTCCATAAGCACAATAGCATTCTTTAAAATCATGGTTGCCAGTGATTGACCATTAAGGTCACCACTTTCATCATGAAGATACAATGAGATTTTTGTCTTCAAACTCAAGGCATTATGGAAGATAACATTGTGAATTTTTTGTTGTGTACGATTCAATTTTCTTGCACATTTACTACTTTGCTAACTTCCTTTAAGGCTGGGTGTGCACCCTCAACACAATCTCAAACAGCTCACTCACTATCACTTGAAGATTCCATCAACATCCTTCTATAAAATCAAACTATGCCTATAGGCTTACTTACTACTGGGACTCATTGTTTCATGGTATTGTAGTTCTTAAGATCCTTCAACCTTATTGACACTACTTCACAGTCCACAAGGTATTATTCACTATTCTCCCATCTTTGTGAGTCTCAAAACACTGCTCAAACATGCAATCCACTACCTCCATTATACAATATTAATGGCTAAGAAGAAACATTGACTTATGATTACCACTATTACTTCATTTGAATGATCATTCCACGATTGCATTTGCCTTGTCTTACTACCAAAAGCATTTGAAAACCCTTAAGGTCAGCAAGGGGGTAAGGAAACTCATTGTTAAAATCTCCACTTTACTATGCAAGGTTTGAACTTTATTATCTTGTCACTGCTTAGCTTGTTTTTTACTGTCACATCTCAAGTAGTATCATTCTTTATACCATAGATTGCATTTACAAATGTCACTAAGCTACATAGTGTAGCTACAATCTTTAGATTGCAAGATTTTGTTATTACCTACAATGTTTAGATCTTTCTATTACCTTCTCACTAATCGCTATAGTTATTATTTATGTTTCTACGGAGGCCTAGGGTTTGTACCCTAATCATGCTCTTACCAATGCTTCTGTTATTTTTTATTAGGGCTCTCTCAATGTTGGGGGCCCTAGGGATAAGCTCGTCATAAGAAGTGACACATTGCATCTTTAACTAAAAGGATAAATCCGTATTGACATTAGCAATGATGATTCTGACTTGTTTCTCCTTAGGAATGGGTTACTTGCTCTTACTAGCTCGCTACCTCCATTGTTGTAGGAATTTTGTGATCAAGTTCAATATTCTGATTTTAGGAGTCTTAACAGTTGGAAATCATAGTAAAATCAGAATTTAATAAGTTTTGGAATTAGTATTGTAAAGTGTTTTTGGGGTCATTAATGAGGACTATCTTCTCTTTTTAGGTGGTGGTTTGCATGCCAAATTTTTTTGGTGTAAAATATTGGAATTATTAGATTATGTTACTGTCTATGAATAAAAATTATTGGAGTGTGAGTTTGATATTTTTTGAAGATCTAAATAGTCAAGCTTGGTAAAGAAAAATCATGTCAGATAATATTAGTCCAGAACAAAATGAAGAGACACTTGATAGATTATGGGCTAGATTGAAAAGAAAGGGTGATGGGAAATGTTATTATCCTTGCAATAATTGCAAAGGCTTAAAGACGAGATGACTTTTAATCACAACAACTACGAAACATTGTAGGCAGCATGGTCATGTTGAAGGGGGCATAATTATCGTCCATTGGTAAGTTGTTCATTATATCATTTTTATATTGATTGAATTTGTAAAATGTTTATATTGTTTTTAACATTTTATATATATATATATATAATCACTTGATCATGATCATTGTTTATTTGTGTCTATTATTATTATAAAGGTGGGGCACCCTAGGGTAGATGATATGGATTATCACGGCTCGGAGAATGTGGTTTCGCAAGCGGATGAACATGGAGAGGTAATGAATATCAAAGATGAAGTTAATGATCCTATGGAAAGATGATTGGCACGAGAAAACAGGTTGAAGATGATGAGGTATGAATACATTGATCCATGCCACATTTAGTGCTTGGTGATTATGATGATCAAGATGACTTTGTTAGTGTTCATGATTTACTGTACTTGACCAAGACATCTGAGCCTTTATGAAGGCTTGAAACAACTCTTCTCTCTGTTGTATTGTTGTTGTTGAACTTGAAGGTTATGAATGGTTTATCAAACATAGCAATCTCACGGATGTTAAGGTATGTTATATATGTCATCTTTTTTCATCTATTTTAATTGTTGTTAGTTCATCACTAGTAAATAAAGGATGAAATATGTACCATTAATATTCTTTATATTAACAAATTATTTTTTGTTGTAGATTGATTGGTGAATTTTTGTTACCACCATCAAATATTTTACCTCGCTCATACCAATATTTATGTTCCATTATGAAAGATATCGAAATAGAGTATCAAGCAATAGATGCATGTCCCAATGATCATATTATATATCATAAACAACAAGAATTTGCAATAGAATGCTCAAAATGTCATATCAGTAGATATTGAATAGATCAATTAACAAAAAAGGTGCCTCACAAGGTTCTTAGTTATATTCTCATTATTCTCATGCAATGATTATTTAGGTCACGAGAAAGCTTAAGCGCCAATTGATGGATTACCATGCATGGAATAGAAGTGGAATGACATTCTTGAATGCCTCTGAGATGGTTCTACATTTAGGGACATGGAGGAAAAATGGCCACACTTTAAAGAAGATAACCTTGTAATCGGGTTTTCATTGAAATTGAGCCGTTAATCAATCCAACAGAAATTTGAATCTATTTTCGATTAATGCATGTTTTGTTATCAACAATAACATTCATCCATGGATGTCAATAAAGAGGGAGCACATAATGTTGTCAATGATTGTTCCAGGTATTTGTTTACATCAATTTTCTTTAACGTAGTAGCATCTCATTTGTCTTATTTGTTGCATAATGACTTATATTTTTTTCATTCAATAGTCATGTGCATTAATTTATATATATTGCAGTAAAATGGTTATAATAATTATGTAATATTTATGTTCATTCAACTAGGTAAGTACCAACTTAAAGATATGAATGTATATATCGATCCTCTTATCGACGAGTTACTAAAGTTAATGAATGGCGTCACTATGTATGATGTCTCCAAACCAATAGGACAAATACAATTTTAATTCCATGCAATGCTTATATGGACAATTCATGATGCCCCAGGGCTAGCACATTTTTGTGGTATGTTATAACATTCGACTACACTTTAACAATATTTAATTTGATGAAGTAAATATCATGAATGTTTTTAAAATAATCTATTCATTATATATAATTATAAAAATTGACATATTTAATCCAATTATATATCATCTTGCAGGTCTTCAAACAAAGGGAAAATTTGCATGTCCAATTTGTGATCCAAAGATGAAATCTCATCATTCAAAAAGTTTAGGAAAGCAGATGTTTGATGAGTATAGGAACTTCCTCCATAGAAATCATAAGTATCGAACTACTGAAAAACATCTTTTCAATGGGAAAGAGGAGACTACATCAAAACCATGAAGAATATCACCTAGCCTATGGAAGTTAATTATAATAGAATTAATCTTCAAGGTTATACATGAGGATCAAATTGTTTATCTATCATATATGATATGTTTGAATTTATATTTTTATATTGTGTTGTGTTTACTCATGTTGTAATTGACAATGATTGTCGTCGTTAATTTTTTTAAGTCATATGCTTCATGAAGGTCGTCAAGGCATTAATGGTCAACTTCCACATGGACTAAAAAGTTATTCCAGACAATTTAGTAGGTTGCCCTACTATGAGTAGCTAAATTTTGCATTTGTTTGATACAATTACTGCATATCATAAACAATATAATAGAAACGTTATGGAAAATAGTGGATGGAAGGCATGACAAAGAAAAAATTATCAAAATTTGTAGTGACATTCAGGAAGCCAATCATGCAATGAAAAATGTAATTCAATTAAATAGTGATGGAGACCAAATTAATATAAGTGCTCTTCCTTGGTTATTAATAGAGCAGCAAAGCAATGCTATAAAAGAAGTCATACAAAAAATTTGATTTCCCACAGGATTTGTTGCGAACATAAACAATATAATAACAAAGAAAGGTGAATTTGGGTCAGGGATGAAAGCACATGATTGACATACCTTCATTAAGGTAATTATTAGGGTATATTATATACACTTGTATAATGCATGTATTTTTCAGTGTATTATGTTTACTACTTTTGGAAAAACAATGAAAAGATCATTTTATAATTGTTGCAGTACATTCTACCTCTATCTCTCCCAGACAACTTTGATAACAATGTCAAGCAAGTTATATATGATATTGCAAAATACATGAGGTAAGTAGCGAGATTTGTTCAATTCGCTGTATACATCTTATAATTGCCATTTGTTTTACTTGTTATGTAATATATTGTATATTTTTGTTAAGTATCGTTAATATATTTGTGCCTTGAATCACTTGTAGATGGCTATCATCTAAATAAATCCATAAAGAAGATATAAATTATTGGAAAAAAAAAATTCCTTGTCTAATGTGTGAAATGCAAAAGTGTCTACCTTCAACATTTTCAATGCACAAGAACACTACCTCATACACCAAGTTGAGGAGATTGAATTGTGTGGACCTGTACACACAAGGTCAATGTGGATAGTTGAGAGGCACTTGAAATTTTTTAAGGCTTTGGTTAGACAAAGAGCACATCCTGAGGGTTCTATGGTGGAGGGATATATGGTATACTAGAGCATGGTGTACATTAGTGAATATCTTCCTAAGTTTGCAGCAAAGATCCATTTAGATTGCATTTGGGATCCGAACTCCATTAACAAATTCGAAGGGGAGTACCTGTTGGGGAAAGGTAGATTGAGGAAAGTGAGAGGTAATTATAAGATGGTCAAAAGTAAGGTGGTGGAATGCACATATGGTTTTTATATATATTTTACTTATTTAATTTTAAATCTTCAATATACATCAATTATAAATTAAGGTCGTATACTGTGGTATTTGACTAATTATACGTCACTTGTGAATTTCAATTTATTTTTGGTAAAGTTGGTCGAGAGTGGGATGCACTACATTTGTATGTTGCCAACAATATTGATTGGATGATGGTATGGATTGAGCGATGTCAACAATCTGGGCGCGCATTAACATGGGAAGGTGTGGCTTCATTGGTTAAAGAAGCTCATCGTAATGGAGATTCTAATATTACACAAAGGGAAATTGATTTAGCATATGGTTTAAGAGATAAACAGGTACGTATAAATATATTAATCACCCCTATTATTTAATTATTTTTAAAAATTATGTTGATGTATGTATATCAGGATTATTTTCTTTTTCTTACATTAGGCCAGAATAAATATGTTTATCAGCGACAATGTGCAATAATTTTTACATGTTTGACATAATGCGGGTGAAACACTACAAAGGCTATGTGGTGCAATGGTTGTAAATTTCGAATAAAAATATTGGATGACATGAAGAAAACTTGTGATTCTGGTATAACTGCAATCTTTCAGATGACTAATGTTTCATCTAGAAGTGACATACATCCAGAAGTCTCAAAAAATTGATACTATGGGATTTTGGATGATATACTTGAGTGTGACTTTAAGTCCTTTAGATTAATTTTGTTCATCGTCCTATGGTACAGGCTACGATTGAATGAAAATTATCTTGAGAGAATTGTTATTAAACAAGATAATGGATTTACCATGGTTAATACAAGGTTGATCGAGCGAGCTGGAAATGAGCCCTATGTTCTTCCAAGCCAATGTGAGCAGGTATTTTCGGAAGGTTCGGTGAACCCGAGTTGGTCATTTTTTGTTAGACATGATCCAAGAGGAAGGTCGATAAAGTATAATGTGGTGGAAGAATAAGATACCGAAGAACTAGAAGATGATGTAGATGATGATCAGGATCAGCGGTTAGTTGATGATTTCTTTGACGAAGATGTCGAAGAGGAGGAACTAGATCATGATGATGTAGGAGTTAATGTTCATGAAGATGACTTGTCAGGT